>JAYMSU010001094.1:0-11257 GCA_036897765.1 Erodium chrysanthum | reverse complement strand
TGGGTACGTTTCGATTGGGCTCGCAGGCCCATAAGTTAACGACGGACTCGTAGGCCCAGAAACGGTTAATAATAATATGAGAGTCGTCACTTGCATTGTATTGTTGACAACATGGTTGAGGAAGTGGAGACGTGTCAACAATGTAGGTGACGTATGGAGGTGGACTTGTGGAACACTGTGATGACGTCATGTGTTATGTTTACCTTCCCGATCATTGAGTGCCATAAATGTTAGTTGAGTTCTCTTGTTTGGTACTATTTTGGTTTATATTGGTTAAGACGTTCAAGGTTCATTTATTGTGACAATAACAGATATTATACTTATTTGTTTGTATCAAATTTGTACACTTATGTATAATAAGGGTGATATCAGATGTAACTAAAAGACCTAATAAACTTTGATCTATATATTAGGAGCATTGCAGATTTGCAATGGAATTAGGTTTGACTGTGACGTTACTGTTGATTTCGGGACGGGACTCGACGGGCCGAAATTGGATTCGGAATCAATATCGAATCATGCTCGCGTGGTCAATTTGCAGCTTCCATGTGACGTCTGTCGCTTTTCTTCCAGTGTAGTCATTTCATAATTTTGTCTGATCCCGTACTCTCAACCCGTTACAACAATCATCGTGGATGCTTTAACAATACTATGAACCAGTAGATCCAACTATAATTACTTTCTGAAAAACTTCAACTAATATATGTACTCTAATATATTGAATGAACAAAGGCAATTAGTTGTGCTTGATAGTCACAATTCCTTTTGATATATGAAGGTTGACATTTAGATGCCCCTACTAAGAGTCTAAAGTAATGGCCTCTTCCTTATGTTACCTTGTACTATATGTGATAAGGTATCTTTTAGTACAGAAAGGAAAGAAAGGGAAATGGTTTAAATTAAATTTGTGAAAGCGAGTTGCCACCAGTACCACTCATCACCAGGTCGGTAAGTTGGAAAATTGTATATTATATCAATCCAATCATTAGTTATCGGGCACCTCTCTCTCCGGGCCTCATGCAACTGCTAGTAGCCTAGTAGTAGAATCACTGGACATTTTTAAGGTTCAACATCACATGAGATGTAAGACTTTATCAACACTCAACTAATCAAATTATTTGACCCTTCTTTACACATGTATTTGAACCAGTCTGCTTTTTTCAGTTGGGACTATTAGGATCAATGCCACAATTTCATGGCAGCTTCTCTCATTCCTAGTCCTAGTTGTAATGGTATAATTATACTAATCAATCCAACTATAATATTTGACGTAGTTAAATGAAGAATTATAATTTAATAGAGTCTTCATGTTTATACTCAAACTCATTTTTCGTGTCTCAACATTTTAATAGTGAAAAATTATGAACCGTCTATTAAGAGAAGAGTATGACATTTATAGAAGAAAATATATCCCGATCTGTTTTTCTGGGGTTGGAAATAATTAGGAGTTTATTAGAGATGGTGAAATATGGACAGTTTGTGAAAAAAACAATTATATTAGCTTACCGTATAAAAAACTTACATAGGAAAATGATGGATCATAAATATAGGAAGGGCAAATCGTAGCAAAGTGACAAAAAACAGAGAGTGGTACATGGAAGACGCAAAAAGGTTAAGTCCGAGTGTTAATTAAAAATGTGACGTGGCACTAGTGGCAGCAAGCACTGGAATTGCGATCAAGTCTTCATAGAAACATCCATTACATTAGTTTTAGGAATTAGAATTGTATATATCTAAATTCCAAAAGGAAATTGCAGAGCATCATGTGAGCAACCCCCAAGAACTCTCTCTATCCAATCTCTCTCCACACTCCATACATATAAATATGTATACACCAAATCGCTTACTTTAATTCACAAGAATCATGTTGACCCATACCCACAACTTGATTATGGAGATCACAGTCATATCAGCTCGGGGACTGAAGGCCCCTTCCTCCTCCACCCTCTTCTCCCTCCGCCGTCTCAGACCCTTCATCACCCTCACCGCCGTCCCTCCGCCGCCCACCTACACCGCCGGAGATGACCAACCCAAGTGCCGCGTGTACAAGACCAGGGTCGACGAGGAAGGAGGGGTCAATTCTACATGGGGCGACAAGTTTCGTGTGCCACTAGACTCCCCTTTCTTCACCCACCGATCCTACCTCTACCTGCAGCTCTTCGCCAGGCGCCTCATTGCCGGCGAGACCCAGTTGGGTTGGTGTCAGATCCCGGCCGTCGACGTCGGGTTCCCGGCGACATCGGGGTCGGTCCGGTACCTGAGTTACCGGCTGCGAGGCAGAGACGGGACCAGGACCGATGGGGTAGTGAACCTGGCAGTGAAGATAGAAGGCTCCGACACGTGTCAGACCGTGATTGGGTTTCCGGCGACGTGTCAGGGACGATTGGGTCAGGGTTCGTAAAGCAAGGGGTCCCGTTCAAAATGGTTACGTTGTTGCAACCGAAAATGAGGAAAAAAAGTTGTAGATATGGTCGGCCAAATCTTCGCTTTGTTAATGTGCGTGTGTCACGTGATGGAGAATTTTAAGATTGACGTGCGTGTTTTTTAAAAAAGGAGTGAGTTTCCGAGAAGCGGCCAAGCAGACTTGCTTGACTCCGACTCTCTCAGTGCTATGTAATTCTAATCACATTTGTTACTGTTACCCAACACGTGGCGCCGCAATCGGTTTGTGATTTTTAAGCCACGTTGGTGTTGACTCCAAGTTTCAGTTTCAAATGTAACCAGAGTTTATCTGAACCAATAAGTCCAATGTTCGGATGCTTAATTCCATAACAAAGAGTATAGCATAATTTCATTAACCAATAATTGAAATCAAACCGTGTATGTACATAGATAATAACAAAAGGGCAACGCTGCATGCCAGCTCACCCAGGATTCCACAAATTATGGAATGTCATTGTCTCACAGCAATGCTCAATAATTGGGTTTAGGCGTTTAGCCGAAGCTCAAGGGCCATCACAATCGAAACGAGGTGTTAAGGTGTCCCACAGATGGATCAGAGCAAGTGAGAACGCGACCTTATTGTCATTCTCATCTGATAAACCATATTTAACCTTTAAATTTACGCGTGTAAAATACACTAAACACTAATCAGGCATATACAACCTTCAATGATTGATTATATTTGTATTTTCAACTCCTATTAAATAAATTATTATATGGGTCCAGTCAAATAGAAATTAAACTATATGAAAATAATATAACAAATATCCAAGATAAAAACATAAATATTCTGCATATTTCAAAATAATAAACAGTTTTTAAAATCAGCTTAGGCAATGATTCTTAAAAGAACAAGCATACAAAATTGTTCCACGTATTTAAATCAATCAGATCAGTGTCACAGTCTAAACCGATTTTTAGACACTATGTAATATTCCCATCGTGGCTTCATATTTGGCACTAGCTGCATTAATTTCCATAAAACACATTCTAGAGAAACAACAACCTCCAGAAGAGGTCAAGAAACAATCTAGTTGATTACAGAACAACAGGTGTAATAATGAAAGTGATGCGCAATTACTATTGACTTGGCATCTCACAAAGCTTTAGCTTTACACAAGAAAGAAAACAAAAATAGGCTTGCTAGGCATACAGTAAAGAATCGTAGTGGCTGACTAATTGGTAACACGTAAATGTTTTCTATTTTCAGATCCGCACGACAAAATGGCATACCTCTAGAAGACACTATCTTCTTGTAGTGTCACCATGCTACATTCCAAACTCCTGATTTTGCTACTTGAAACTTCTTCTTTAGTGACTTGTAACTATCCTGGTTCCAACGGAACGAGGAGCTCCTCCCGTTGAGAATGTCGGACATAAAAGGTGATTTCAGAGCGGAGTCATCCTTGGTCCAACGGAATGAGGAGCTCCGCTTAAGAACATCAGCCATGAAAGGCGATCTCAAAGTTGAATCATCTGATGGCATGTCATCATACTCTGCCAAAAGATAAAACCAAAGCTGATGAGCTTACGAAGTTCATAGTTGTCACAAAATAGAACAGCCACCATCAAAAGAAAAATACTGATCAGATCTTTTATCTCTGGGATATGCAAGTGTATCAACAGAGATAAAAATGAGTAAAGGTTGCAGAGAAAATGAACAAATAAAAAGTGACATGATATAATCCAAAAGATTATCCAGTAGATAATCTAAATGTGAGAACATAATATTGGATTCCTAGATATTCCTTGAGGACAATGAATCTGTCAGAGATAATTAAGGTGGAGAAAGAGACATATGGTATTATTGGTAGGGGAGACTAAATGGCACAATGGGCCATCACATATTGAGCAGCATAATTAACCATGAGAAATTGTTATTGTTTCGCTCCACAATCTGACTAGTTAGTTACTCGAACTCAACCCCGTGAGCCTAAGTGGATGTTATATTCCACATAATCGAATTGGAATAGAAATATCACCTGATGAAATGGGGAGATGATAATGCATTTTCAGATACTTGGAGGCTTCTCTATCTTTCTTGTGGCATAGGACTCTTATTAAAGTGTGAGAATCTGCCATACACATGCGCCCATGTTGATGCAGATCTAATCCCGCTGAGATGTGCTCGCTAGCAGTCATAAGCAATTGAATGACATCTTCAGTCTGGAGAACAAAAATAAATTGTGATACTTATAGTTGCAGATGTATATTTGTAATATGGGTATAATTCAGAATAATTAACAACCAAACCTGAAGAGAAAATAACTTCAGTATCTGCTCAGCAAGTTTTGCTTCCTGATCCACTAAGGAACGTGGAAGGCCTTCTCCATTGGCCACGAAGAAATCCTATATCATTTCATATAGAAGAGCTTATTACAAAAAGAACAGAGCAAGTCCCATTCTCATAAATCTATCCAGAAGCAGCCTAAAGGGAATTATTCAAACAATTACTTTGTGCATCAAAAGTCATTCTAACTAAACAATTACAAACTTTCTCATTTAGATAATATGATTTTCCAGAATACATATTATCCCCTTGCATTATCATATCCTCACAAGAGCAAGTATTATCTTTTGTAATTTAAATAACACATTAGTGATTATTATCTGTCATGTCTACAATCAAATAATTTATTTTCTATTCTTATTGTATATCTTCAATTTCCTCTACCCCCTCGTGTTAACACATTCTAATCCTAATATGGAATTCTTAGAAATTTATAGGTACACAAATCAAATTATGAGACATAACCCAAAGTTATCTTTTGATAATTGGCATACAACACGAACCTTCAATACATTGAGGTCATCTTCTACCATTACAACATCTGAATCAGAAAACGCACGAGACGGGCCTCCATCAAGCATTATCCGCACAAAGGCTTCCTGAAACAATAATGCATACTAAAGGTAAAGCCATGAACAAATGGACCATAATACAAACAAACAAAATTGAGGAAAGGTGCAAACCATTGATGCTCGACAGATGCTTAAAACCACACGGTCTCTGAGTGTATCATCAATCAAACCACATATCTGGTTGAGGACCTACATGAAGTTTTAGGTTAATAACACCTGACATATAAACATCTTATACCAAATCAAGATTAATTTTAGTAGGGTAGTAGCAAAGAATAATCAACAGAACCACATACATAAACACCAAGACAAAGTTCCATAACTGAAATGTTGTATAGATTCTTCATACATGCAAGTGATAAAGGAGGAAATCCAGTTTAGTATCTTACAGTATCAACATGTGGAAGAATGCCATCCAATCGAGCACCTTCAACGCTACCACGGTATAAACCGAACAGTAATGTGTCCCTCAGATCCCAAAACACAACTCTTGCTCCTAGAAAGAGGATTTGTAAATTGAGAAAAATCTAATTCCAAAATATGAATTGCAGTACAAATGAAGTTGTTCATTAACCCACCAATAATGTCACAAAGTCTGTTGATAGCATCCGTCGCTGTATCTCTGATAGTGTCAAAGGTTGTCAGAAATAGCTCATTCTCTGCTTCACTGTGGGTTAGTGAATCCCTCTCCAGAGGTCCAAGAGACTCTTCTTTAGGTGATGATGTAAAGATGATCAGTAAGACTGATGTAATAACCTTTTCGGCAGTTAAGAATAATCTTAGAAAATAAAACTAATTAATAAAGGTGAATATTTTGAAATCAGTCCCTGTAGAAAATACACAGAATCAAGTAAATGATTAAGTTTCAGGTTTCCTATTCACAACCAACACATAAAGCTTACCATGCCTTTGACTACCAGAAGACCGGACAAGTTCCCAATGTTTCCTTATGCTATTCTCCAGTGTAACAATTTGTTTCAGAATATACTGCATTAATTACAAAAGAAAATATCTTTCAAAAACAAAAATTACAAAAGAAAATATGACACTGAGTTGACTTAGAATGCAAGCCAAATTTGTTGGAAATGAGGAAAAAGAAAGAAAAAAGTGTTTAATAAAAAAAACACGCCAGAGAGATACAAACATGCCCACTGTTCAATGAAAACATGTTGAACTAAGCAGGTTAGGAACAGATGAAAAAGCTTCTTCGAGAACTTTACCTTTCGCATAACAAATTAAAACAGAACCTTAATCAAATTAAAAGCATACACTACCCTCATAAATTACGACCTGAATATTCAATTCCTAACAAAATGGGATTCGAGAAGCACACAAAACTACCGTCCAGTTACATATTATGATTTAAGATACACATTGATAGAAGCTATAACCTAAGGGGAAATGCCTTTATTGCCATCTATTCATTTCTGGAACAATCCAGAACTGTTATATTCTGTAGCTCATCATATTCCCGGGAGATTTACAACCATTGTGCAACGATATTCTCATATTTATTCCATTTGTAAATAATATTCTCATACTCGGTTAATATGATGAAAATATGGAAATTTTAACACTAACAATTTTCTAGACATATACTTGAACCTACAAAATCAGCAAAAGAGAACACGTGAGCATCAAATATAAATGAATCGGGCAACAAACTTACTTGAAGAGTGTTTAACCTGATGCAGATCTTGGATGATGTCATTTCATTTAACTTATTTTTCACATCGTCATCCAAAACCATTTCCTCCAGCAACTTCTTTTTGACAATTGGAATTACTGCCTCCTCCTTATAACGAGTTAGAGGAGGAGTCAGGGGATATAGATGAATCTTCTCGACTGCAACATTAAAGTAAATATCTTAGCATTTTGGATTAAAAAGGCACATCATTTAGAAATAACTTGGAAGTACATAAACTTTTTCTGTATTCACTTACTAAATCATGTCGAAGATAAGAACCAAGAGAAAAATTTACAGGCCATAAGAAAAACTAGGCTGACAATCAGAAACACACACACATGCACATCAGAGTGCATCAGTTCCTTCACTATAGATAACTGAGTAGCTAGCCATCTGCTTCGAATCCATACTAGTCGTAAGGTCAAGGATATCATAAGATAACATGATATCTACACGGTTTTTGAGATGCGAAAATGGTGAAATACAATGTACCACAAGGCTACATTCAAAATTCCATGACAATAAAAATACAAATACATACACCACTAGAAATGCCACTAATCCCATCCAACTTCTAAACTCTATTAAGCAAAAAGCAAATTCCTGGTTTCAGTTTTTGTCAATCATACATCAAATCTACTTTTATCAGGTGAGACTCAACAAGGAAAAAGATGTAGTATCCCATCATAATATGCTAGCTGGTAACAGAACAATCCATACCTAAATGGCTGAGCAATTTCTGCAAATACACGTCCAGACTGTGGAAAACTATAGATAGTAGAGCTTGTAAATGTGTGGAATCCAAAGGGAGATTCAAGCTAAATAATTGATCCACGGTCTGCAAGTAAAGTTTGATATAAGAATTATGAAACAAAACAGGAGGACGAGATGCTCTTAGAATGTATCTAAATCAAAATATGCACACATAACATATGGAAAAACGTAGAAACAAGTGAAATGACATATATAAGGTATTCTTCAATTCAACCTTTGCTGGTAAAATAAAAATAATCACAGAAACAAGAAACGTGATATCTCCAAAAGCAATTGAAAACTTTCACAAGGAGCTCAGTTTAGAAAATGCAAAACATGTAACCAAAAAAAACAAATAATGTGCTCAACAATCAAAGGTATACCTCCTCTATAATCCTAAATACTTCAATAATTGATACTGCTTGTCTTTGCTGAGATGATAAAGGCTCCCAACCCTGCAGGTGCTCACAAAGTTATATAAAAAAAATAGCTATATCCCGCCATGTCATGTCAATCAATATTTGCAATGTGCTAAAAAGTTTGTAATGTCAGACACGCTGTAATTATGAAATGCAATTTATCAATATTTTCCACTACTCAGCTTTTCTCATAAAATACTTGGCACTTTAAAATAACATCAACCAACTGATACACCACAAACCTCCAGATCAAATGTGCGACCAGTCCATTCCAATATACGTTTGTGCTGAGCAACCACCCACTCGAGTATAATTGGTTTGCAAACTTCTTCAATCTGCACAAAAAGAAAATGATAACTCTACTGCTAACTTGTTATTAAATATTAATAATTAAATATCCCAACCAAATAGAGTGTCACTCTACAATTTAAAATAACAACACCACGGGCCCACTGCCAACTTTAACGATTTTCAGGTCTAAACTCTGTGCATACCATTTCATAAATTTAGTCTGAAAATGATTGCCCAACAAATACTATATTAAAAGCTAAAGGGGTTCCCTTACTTTAAGAAATATTTGAAACACACCCTGCAATGCAAGCAAGGTATCAGTAAGTATGGAGAACACATGAGCTCCACCCCCATCACTGTCAGACATGATATGAGCACCTAGATTTACATCAGTTCCTGTGGAGTTCTTAATGTAGACTTGGACAGCATCCAAAATGCACTGATCTAATTATGTTCAACATTTTCAATTTCCTAAACACAACATCCTTTATAATTCTTAGAAAGGAATAAGCACCTTATTCTTATTTATAAAAAAAGAATACAAGCCCATGGATGTGAATGACAAGATAGATTTGTGACAAGCAATCATTAGGATAATGGTAAAGTGAGCAATGAATACGATGAAGGGGAATCTGACTACATGTATGAGACGAGGGTGATAATCTGTAGGCCAGCTTCCTAGCTAAGGAACATTACAAACAACCTTTTTTATGCAAGCACAAGATCTTATAGACTTTTATTATGGAAATGGAATATCATAAAAAATCACGCAACACCAAATCATCAATGACTAACCTGGTAGTGATCAAGACCTTGGTTAAAAAGGTGATGTGAACTATTTTTATATTCTTCAAGAGCAGAAGCATGGAGTTGAGTCAGTTCATGATCCAACATATAGGCAGCTGGAAACACAGATCTAACATCTTCAGAAAGACATGAAACTCCATCCATAAATGGTTTCTGCATATTGTCATCCACAAACATAATTGCACAACAGATCAGTAAGGTTACAGCAATTGGAGTGAGACAAAAAATGTTAATGATACAGACCAATCTTTGTCCATAGAACTGATGCAATAATTTAGCACAAATCATCCCAGATTCAGGACACCATTGATATAGAACTGGGCGAAACAGATCAAACTCTCTCTTGGCAATCGATCTTAATTCATTTGCAAGCAGAGCCAAAGGATGTGTCTTTGCTAATTTAGATTCCAGGTCCATGGTATCTGCCACCTAGAAATAGGATACATCAAGTACATATAATAAGACAAAACAGGCAAATAAAACAGTAATGTAAGAGGTGAACTACAAGTGTGACCCACCCGCCTGCATGCAGCTTTAACGGACTTCTCCACGTATATTTTGAATTTTTTGGTAGCATGATCATCCAGAATATTCAATTTAGTTAACTGCATTCATGAGGAGTTCTTGACAGGTGAAAATTGATGAAAATATAATGAGAATAATACTTGTTAATACTTAATACCAATAGGGTACACAGATCTAACAACAAAAACAAATTATTAGTTGTGCTACTGAATGGCTCAAATTCAGCTTTAACATCTTTGCTCAAGAAATCAGTAAAATCAAATTCCTTACTTTATATACATGCTATTTTTCTAAAATATCAGCATAGAGGGAGTAAGGGGATGAAATGGCACCTGCTTATGGAATAAAAGAGAATAGAAAGACACTTGAACTAAAACCATTTAAATCCAAGTACAATTCCTCCCTTCTAATTAAGATACCTAGATCCTCAGTCCAAAAGTTCAGTTAAATTGAACAGTTCAAGAGCTACAAAGATAAGTGAAGCAAATAAAGAATATCGGGCCTTTTCCCTTAGGACTCACAACACAAACAAATAAAGAAGATTCCTCGGAGCTGTAAATTTAGGCCAAAACATCCCAAATCAGCAAACGAACCCATGGTCTGTCAGATCAGATGATAATATAAAGGTCAAACTATTAAACTCTTGTAGTTCAACACCGTGTTATAATCAAAATCATGAATCATCAGTGCTGAATCTCCAAATCATCTAAAAATGCTCTCTAAGAGATATGATAGAAGATTTACTTGTTCCAACTTAATAGTGTGAAGTTGAGAACCATGCACAATCCATTAAAATAAATAAATAAAACACATGAAACTAACTATTATAAAAGTTCAAAAACAAGTTTATATTTAAAAAAGTTAAAAGGTAGATTTTGTCATGCAAGGAAGATAGCTCCATTAATCACTTAAGATGCTTATGCATGAATTACAATTATCCAAAACTAACCTTAATTTCACCAGAATCATCAGAGATAAGAACCCCAACTGCTGATAACAAATTCAGCACTGTCCTGAAGATACTAGGTTTCTGAGAAAATAATAAGAAAATAAGAAAGTAAATACACCGAACAGTGCAACTATTAAATATACACTGGAAGGAGTAACCGAGTAAAGGCAATTCTGTTGAGAATTATGGAAATATCTCTCAACATTTTGGCTATCACTTAATTTGGGATCATAAGACAGTATATAAAATTACTGGAGGCAGCAAATAACCTGACTAAAATGAAGATGATAGTCTTGTAGTCTAGCATCACACCAGACGCTTATGGAAAAGAAAATAGCCTGCACCAAACGTAACTTAATTTCACTTCCCTTGCATTTCCTTGAGCACACTAGGCTTTTCATATATTGCCCTTCCATCCCTTGTTCATTTTCATCAAATAAAACTTTCTGCAACTCAAGATATGCGTGTTCCAATAGTGTGGCCTGATCTGTCTCAATAAACTTCAATAGGAAAACCAATTCA
>JAYMSU010001093.1:0-11257 GCA_036897765.1 Erodium chrysanthum | reverse complement strand
CTTACAAAGTTAATTATATATCAAATATCAACAATATCCTCCTCACTAGTTAGTTAGTTACCAGTTACCACCATTTAGTGGATTAGAGCATAGTAGTAGGATATAAGGACATATACAAGGCAATCAATACATAATTTCACTCATCCTTAATTTTTGTTACAGAAAAACAAATATGGCATTCATTGTGGAATATAGGAAGTAATAAACTACTTATACCTAGTGTTTCTAGGCAAAAACAATTGAGCAAATCCTTTTTGGCCGTTCATTTTTTGTCTACTACAATATGAAAAAGTCCCACCTACACACTACATTACCAAACTACTGCAGCAAGTGTAATCAGTACATCATACAAAAAAACATATTATAGCAATCAAATCATCCAAACAGCTTGCTAAATCCCAACAAACAATCTAGTATCTTCATCAAAACAGCGTGATTTTAGTACTTACCATTTGGCTACTGAATATAAGCAACAAGAACAAGAAAACCAGAATGCACTTTTTTTTCTTTGCAGTTTAAATCATGGTAAGCCCAAAATTAGCTAATTCAGATATCAAGGTAAAGCTTGGCCAACATAAATCTAATATAATTGTTCCCCTGACTTCAATCTCAACTTTCTCAGCAACCAAACAACCCCAATTCACAAAAAGTAATCACACTGAAACAATTTCACTTTTCCACTTCAATTTCACTCCAGCCCAACTGCCCCATAACTTCAAACCTCGATTCTTTCTAACCAATCCAGCAAGCATCAAACACCATAACCACACTCGACAACACTGGCACTAGCAATTCATGGAAAGCAAGAAACTGTACCTGGCGACGGAGACAGCAGCGACACGGCGAGGCTGAGTGACGGCTACGAGCCCAGATTTGGTGTAGCCTCTCCGGTGAAGCATCTGAGAAAGCTGAGTACTTTTCCCCGAACCCGTCTCTCCAATGACCACCACCACTGGGTTTTTCTCCACAGTTTGTATGATCTTCTCTTCAAACTGGGTTATGGGAAGATTCGCCGCCATTGTTTCGACAAGCGCGAGCTCAACGGTGCAGACCAGTGAAGAAAAACTGTAGACCAGTGAACAAATCGACACATAAAACTTGTTTAATTACATTAGTACCCCTCTAAGTATCTCACTTTTTCATTAAGGTCCCCATTCGTGATCCAAAATTTCAAACTTGGCCCTTACGTTTCTTTTATTTTCATTTCGACCCAAAAGACTGTAGTTATTTACAAAAACCATCCTTTTCTACGACAGTAGACTCGATTCTCTCTCTCGAGTCTGGTTTGGTCAATCTTCTCACTCAGCGTCGCGTCGAAGCTCTCTGCAACTGTTCGGTTCAGCTATGGTAAGCAAACTAGCTCTCTATCTTTTTCCTGCTTCAATTCGTTTTTAGTTTCATATCTCCTTTACAATTATTAGGGTTTCATTCGTTTCCATTTTCATTTCCCAAAATGTGAATGTTAATCTGATTAAGTTTATAGGGTTATTGAAATATTGAGTTTGTTATAGATCCGCCGTCGTTAGATTAATCTATCATCTGTTTGGTTGCCGAGAAAATGAGGGAAATTAAGGAAAAATTGAATTCATTGTTATCATCGCTGTTTACTATATATGATTTCTAACGATGTATGCTTCGTATTGAGTTGCAAAATTCTTCATAGCAAGATGGGTTTGTGTATTAGGTTATGTGATTTGAGTTCTCAGATGATGAAAAATTGGTGGGACTTTGTTGATATAAATTCCCCCAAATTATTAGGGATTTAGAGGGAATCCTATACCTGAAACCAAATTAGGCTATTAGGTTATGGGTGTTTTTTTTGCTGATTCCACAAGCTTAAGCTAATGAGACTACCACTTGTATCGTTTAGTTTACCTCACACTTTATCTAGATTCTAGATATTCAGACTGTAATACCTTCCATCTGCGGTTTGTTATCTGTATTCCTTCCAGTGAGTGGTATGGTATAAAAGATGATCCTAGGTAGAGATAGAGAAACAGGTTCGTCTGTCTATCAGATAGACCAATTCCAGCTAGAAAGTCATAAAGTGATCAAGTTATGTTATCAATGGTATAAAGTAGAAGCTATGAAAGAAAGATTGCAATTACTTTGGCAACTCTGGCTTTCTCCTTGCTATTTCCCTCCCCTCACTTCTTGGTATCTTCACCCTTTCATGCATTTTCATTGACTCGGTGCTTAGTAATTTTATGATTATTAATTTATTATGATAAAGATTCATATGCATCTTTGATAGTCGGAGAATAGGTAAGTTAGTGGATATAAGTGACTTGATGATGTTCAAACTAGCCATTGTGGTTCATGAGCGTTTATGATTTTCTTCGGTTATTGGAACAAATGATACTTAATGGTTGGCATTCTGGTGGTACGTTACCATTGTTTCAGCACATCAACACCCAAAGATTCTAAGTATGAAATGTGATTACATGTAGTGGGTATAAGGGTGTTGCATAATTTTTTTAAAACAGATCATTCTTCTCCTGTTGATTATTTTTGAATTTGGATTTGCAGCTCTACATATCTATCTAATTTTGTTTTCCAAGCATCTAAAATTGGTCAGATGTATTTTGATATGTCATATTGAACCTGTGAATTCAGTAGTTTTAACCTCAAGGCTCTCTGATGATGCTTTTTATGCTTACTTCTGAATAGGCACCCTTCAGGGGAATATTTTCTCTGCAAAGGATAACTACGGCTCAGCGTCACAGTGAGAAATTGGGTCTAGGCTTCAGATCATTCAGCACTCAAGGTGCACAGCCTGCACCACCCCCTCCACCTCCGGAGAAAACCCATTTTGGTGGCCTGAAAGATGAAGACCGGATTTTCACCAACTTATATGGGTTACATGACCCTTTTCTTAAAGGTGCCATGAAAAGGGGTGACTGGTACCGAACCAAGGATATAGTAATCAAGGGTGCTGATTGGATTGTTGGTGAAATGAAGAAGTCTGGTCTTCGTGGACGTGGAGGTGCTGGTTTTCCTTCTGGCCTCAAGTGGTCCTTCATGCCAAAAGTATCTGATGGTCGTCCTTCCTATCTTGTTGTCAATGCTGATGAAAGTGAACCTGGAACTTGTAAAGATAGGGAAATTATGCGGCATGATCCTCACAAACTATTAGAGGGCTGCCTGATTGCTGGTGTGGGAATGAGGGCTACTGCTGCTTACATCTATATCAGGGGTGAGTATGTGAATGAAAGGTTAAACCTTGAAAAGGCTACGCAAGAAGCATATGCAGCTGGACTATTGGGCAAGAATGCATGTGGATCTGGTTATGACTTTGATGTTTATATTCACTATGGTGCTGGTGCTTATATTTGTGGTGAAGAGACAGCCCTTCTAGAAAGCCTTGAAGGGAAGCAAGGGAAGCCTAGATTGAAGCCACCTTTCCCGGCTAATGCAGGGCTATATGGCTGCCCCACTACTGTAACTAATGTGGAAACAGTGGCTGTTTCTCCTACTATTTTGAGGCGTGGGCCCGAATGGTTCGCCAGTTTTGGGAGGAAGAACAACTCTGGGACAAAATTGTTCTGTATCTCAGGTCATGTGAACAAGCCTTGCACGGTTGAAGAGGAGATGAGTATTTCTCTGAAGGAATTACTTGAGAGGCACTGTGGTGGCGTTAGAGGTGGATGGGACAATTTGCTTGCTGTTATACCAGGTGGTTCATCTGTTCCACTGCTTCCCAAAGATGTGTGTGAAGATGTGCTCATGGACTTCGATGCACTCAAGGCTGTTCAGTCGGGATTGGGAACTGCAGCTGTGATTGTAATGGATAAATCAACTGATGTTGTGGATGCAATTGCAAGGCTCTCTTACTTCTACAAGCATGAAAGCTGTGGGCAGTGCACCCCTTGCAGGGAGGGGACAGGATGGCTGTGGACAATCATGGAGAGGATGAAGGTTGGCAATGCTAAATTAGAAGAGATTGATATGCTTCATGAGGTAACAAAGCAGATTGAAGGGCACACGATCTGTGCATTGGGCGATGCTGCTGCTTGGCCTGTACAAGGTCTTATTCGCCACTTCAGGCCAGAGCTAGAGAGAAGAATCAGAGAGCGCGCCGATAGGGAGTTGCTTGAAGCTACTGCTTAAGTTTCTTAATTCAGGTTGCTCCTATATTCCGTTTTCTCATTACACCCTTTCCTGAATTCTTAACTTAGGTTTCTATTTTACAAACATATGTATACTTTGATAAACTTTTTCCCCATACATCTGCCAATTTTTTGCTTTTCGGTGTCCCTTTTTGCATTTGAGTAATGATGTTGTCTTGTGCTCTGCAGGAAGATTCTTCTGGTGGATATTATGAAATAAATTGAAGAAAGTTCCTTAATACAGAAGACGGCATCTTAAGATCATGTCAATATTATGTGGTTTGCTTAAAGCCTCAACTCAGAACTTCAAATTATTGTCCCAGAGAAAGTTATGATTCGTAGTGAATATGTTTGGTGGCAATAACATAGATTATTGCTTGTTATTTTTCCTCCTCTTTACTCAATAATACTTGTAAGGATCCTAATAAGGTTTCACTCATTTCTGGTAAGAATAGAGTGGCTGGACAATCTGTTTATGGAAAAATTATCCAAATGTGTAGCTTTGATTGTGATAACAGATTTTGGACAAAACCATCATATACCAGTTGCACTATTTTGTCAAGGCCCATGACAACAAAAGCAGGTAAAACTTTGCAGCCAGTGTTAGGTGTCCTGTTATAGGATTAAAAACATTTAGCTTACACCCATCACATGAATTTTGGATTTTCCATTGGTGGTTGCTCAAATTCGAATAATTAGCTATGCAACCTAATTTTTGTAATCAACAATATTCATATATTGTATGAGTACTTAGGGTTGATGGGTGGGGATGGTAAAACACTCTGAATCTGACGGGTATCTAATCACCCTGATTGAGGTAGGTCAGAGATTTTTGAAATCGGACGGGTCATTGACACCCATAGGTATTTCGTGTGGGCGGTCCACTTATGATAGATATCAAAAGTAATCTCTGTGATGATGTTATCTGAGTGAATGTTTCGGACTGGACAGATTACGGGGTTCAGGGAATCCTCGGGGACAGGATCACCAAACCCGTCCTGTTACCATCCCTATAATGATGGGTAAGTTATTCTCTTTTTACCTTAAATATCACGCATCGTTACTATGTAACTGTTGCCTCTGTGAATGGAAGATTTGTCCTTGGGGTCACGGGTTGCTTCCCACTCTGTCCTTAGCCCTTTGGAAGAGGACAAGTGAACCAAGAAAGGTATTTCCATGGCTTGAACATGAAGGTCCATATAATTTTTGTTGCAGTAGAATAAATTATTGGAGAGCTGTGAAGGTGAAGGGAGGGCCCTGCAATGCAAGCATCAAATTATATTTAATTTCCACAGTTGGACTCCACCATCAATATCATCATTATGCATGTCTTAATCTGTCTTCTCTATTTGACATGGACTCTATACCCATCTCAATGTATTGCTTTGCATCATAGTTTTGTTCATCCAAAACGAGTAACATACTTTGTTATAAACGAAACACCAATAATATATTTTTCATTAATTAGCCGCTTATCACCACTTAATTTAATAAATCATCTAAAGATTAACACAGCTTCACTAATCTTCAATACTTGCTGCAAAAGATAGGACACTGTTGTATTTTATTGTTGAATATCAGTATCTTACAGCAAGAAGATATCATTTCATTGATCTATAGTACTTACAAAAAGAACATTAAATTTTAATTGATGAATTTACTTCACATATCTGTTTATGTGATGTTCCTGCGAAAACATTAACTACAATTATAAATCTGCTACCAGTCAGCCAGTGTGTGAATCTCTATAATCATAACTAATTTTTATTTTCAAATTTTAATAAACTACATGAATCATTATCTTGGATCTTAGATCATAAAAGGGGAATCTTATTTAGAGAATTTGATGATTAAAGCGAGTTAATCATCAATTTCTAATTATTGATTGATTAAATAATCCAGCTATAACTCTCCTCATATGACTGTTCAAACTTTTGACTTAATAATAATAAAAGTATATTTCTCAATTCTGACAGAAGTAGAAACTCAAGCAGCCAAAAGCAATAGAGTCCAAATTCGGAGGGCTCGGCTCCATTTGCACACACATTTCGTTCACATTTCACCAGTTCAGACGAATACAAAATCTCAGCTTTTTCAGCCGATCGCAAAGCTCGCACCAAAATCCTGAGACCCTTTTTCTTCTTCACGCTTTTGCATTTCCCAGGAAACAAACAGTCTCTTTGGGTGAGAAAATCTGAATTTCCCATTTTCTGTATCTCAGCTTTTCATTGACAGTCTTGTTTTTAATTGTAAGTATAAATTGGTAGTTTTGCTTTGCATCTCGATCTGATGTCGGCTTTGATATTTTATTTCCCCCCAAATCTTGTCCTTTCTCTACTGTTCGCGTCTACATGAAGTGGATGGTTTTGTCTCTTTGCTCGTAATGCTGATGATTCTGCGTTCGGTGAGCTTAATTTGGCTGATCAATAAAGAGAGAGAAAAAAAAATCCAGCGGTCGGTGAGCTTGATTGGATTATGTGTGAACTCAAAGGAACGAATCTGGGTTTGTTTTATTGATGTTCTATATTTTTTTAATTAATTGCTTTACTCTCCTCATCTCTTAGCCAACAGCTCTGAATCTGTGCTCAAACGCGTTGAAGCTGAACTGAACTGGGTTGCTCTAGTATTTGTTAATGTTTTGGTTCTTTCACTATCTGTTGAATATTGAATGGTAATTGTTTGTTTACTCTCTTGCTTTTAGTTTCTGATGTATGTCTTGATCTGTGGAGGTCCTCTTCGGTTTTATATTTTATAATTAGTAATTCCAAAGATGCTAAGACCTTATGACGATCTTTGCTTTTGTTATTCTTTCCAATTATATTATAACCAAACCATCATCACTTTCAAATGGTTGGATGGTTTTGTTGGTGATTGGCATTGCTTCGTTTGTTTATGCTTTCCTGTGATTTGGAGTTCATGTTGTGAAGCAAGATTTGTGCCTTTGTGGGCCTTTGTCTATTTTGTAAAATTTCTTCTGTTCTTTCTTCAAATTTGCAATGTTTCTGGTTTTGATGATCGCTAAACTGATTTTTGCTTGATATTGTGGTTTATGAATGTAGAAGCATTGTGATTGATCATACCTGCTGATAGCAGTACCTGTAGTTCATGCAACAATGGTTCTTGGCCGGTTGAGAACGAAGAAACGAAAAGACACGGTTTCTCTTGACTATCTTATCCATGTGAAGCAGATTAATCCTTGGAATTTATCTCAGTCTCAGAAATCTGCTGAATCTGTGTTGTTGCAATGGGAAGGTGGTAACAAGAGTTCTGGTTCCTTCACTTCTGATATTGTGGATGAGAAAATTGAATTCAATGAGTCTTTCAGGCTTCCAATTACTTTAACTAAGGAATCATCCAAAAAAGGCACAACCGGTGAAAGTTTTGAGAAGAACTTCTTAGATTTCTACTTGTTTGAATCTCGTAAGGACAGGGCTACAAAACAAATTGGATCTGCCACAATAAACCTATCAGAGTATGGCATTATTGAGGAAACTGTAGCTATAAGTGCTCCAGTTAGCTTGAAGAAGAGTTCCAAGAGCACTATGCAACCTGTTCTTTATGTCAGTATACAGTCAATGGATAAAGACAGCTCCAGTTCATCACCAAAGGGAAACTTACCAAAAGAGGCGTCCTTGAATAGTGGAGAGAATGATGATGATGAGATTGCCTATTTTACTGATGATGATGATGCCTCGGTACAGTCATCACAGACCACATCCTCCACTTTTGAGGCTACAACACATCTTAATGAGAAGGTACTGAAATTTTCACTTGAGCATTTCGAGTATTCATTCCTTAAAGAGATTTACTATCATATGATGAGTTCTGAGTCTTTGAAGTTTAATATCTTATCCTTCTGCTGTAGAACACTAGAACCCTTTCAGATATGTTCAAGTTTAAATGAAGTTCCAACTGTGTAACTAGAATTGGCAAGGACCTGGTTCAACTTAACTAAACATTGAATTTATGTGTTTTTTTTTGTTTTATAGGTTAATTCTCTTGTAAATTATGATGCATGTATAGAAATGTTGTTTGCTTCATGCATTAATAGTTTGCATAGTTATTGAACACTCAGGTGCAAAATTTTAAGCTGGCATGAAACTACTGAAATGTCATGGTTTGTCTTTATTTAATCTTATCTGATTTAGATAAGCTGTCTTAAATATTTGAATCAGTTTTCTGACAATTGCAGAAAAGAACAGAACCAGTGCAGGATAGTAAAGAGACGGTAAATGTGGAGCCTGTTCTACCCCAAAGAGCAGCATATGAGAACTCAGACACAAATCAACTAGTTGAAAAAATTGACAACCCAAACAAGAGTGAGTTGCAGAACCGAACAACATCAGCTAAGGATGGCACAAAGACAGTAAATATGGAGCATGATATATCCTCGGGAGCAGCATTTGCCAACTCAGGCAAAGATCCAGTGGCTGAATCAATCAAACCTCAAAACAAGAGTAAAACACATAATACTTCAGAATCAGCAAAGGATAGCATAGAGGCACCAAATATGGAGGCTACTCTACTCGCAGTATCAGAACCATTGAAGTATCAAGACAAGAGTAAAGCACAGTACAGGGCTGAATCAGCAAGGGATAGCACAGGTACAATGCATGTGGAACCTGCTCCTCGGTTAGGAGTAGCATATTCTGATGTAGACAAGGTTTTGGAGGCTGAACCATTAGAGTATCAGAAGAATAGTTCATTTCCCCAATCAACAGTAGATATGACCTCTTTTAGAAAGATTGTTGAGAGGAGGAAAAAGGCTGCTGATGGCAGTGCAATAGTTCGAAAAGCAGCTCAACAATCTAGAAGGGACAATGGTACTGTTAGCCATGCAGCTAAAAGGGCATCCTCATTTACGTCATCTGAGGCGGGCATGAATTCAGACACTGGGAGCTCCTCAGAATCTCAGATCATTCAAGAAGATGATACTAGAGCTAGGAGATATAGCATAGATTCACAAGTTAGAACTACTAGTTCTTTAGGTATCGACCCTTCAGAAAAGAAAAATGAAATAGAGCTGCAGGAAAATGGACAGGATAAACAGGAAATGGAGGTGAAAGAATATTTTCCAGAAGATGAACCGATTTCTGCGCTTTCACATTCAACCAGAAAGGAAGTCAGTCCCAAGACCAAAACTCTTACATCGAGCAAGAATGCAGATCAGGGAAGTTTTGTTCCAAATAGCAACTTAAAGCATGCAAAGTCTCGTCCTTTACCTCTTGACTCAGCAAAGAGCAATGGCTCATCCAGGAATAAAGAGCTTAGAGCAGGATCAAAGGAAAATAGTATTCCAGAAGATACTCATAATGGCTCTAAGAGCCCTACAATTGCTGACAATAAAGGAATGAGAAATGAATACTCTGGCAGTAAAGATGGATTGAAGTCTGAAAATGAAATGCTTAAGGAAGAGCTAAAGGAAGCTGCTGCTGTTGAAGTTGCCTTGTATTCAGTGGTAGCTGAGCATGGGAATTCTGCAAATAAGGTACATGCTCCAGCGCGGCGCCTTTCTAGATTCTATTTCCATGCTTGCAAAGAAGGATCCAGATCTAAGATGGCAGGTGCAGCTAGAACTTCCATATCAGGACTGATATTGGTATCTAGAGCATGTGGCAATGATGTCCCAAGGTGTGTTGATTACCCACTTTTAAAACTAATGCAATTAAATTCATTGTTTATCCGTAGAATGTGAATCTTTATCTGCAAATTCTTCAAGCTGAGATTTTGATAATGGGCTCCAAGAAAACTGAACTATCAATTATCTGATGTAAATCACTCATGTAAAGAATCAAAGTCCAAAAATAAACCCTTGGGGTATCTTTTTGGGGAAATAAAAGCCTTTGGTGGATAGTTTGGTTTGTCACTTCTAAGAACTCAGAAGATTTCTAAACCTGCATCAATGTTTCTTCTGGCATTTCAATGATCTGTTACTTTGATAGGTTGGCTTTTTGGCTGTCAAATTCGATTGTCTTAAGAGCAACCGTCTGCCAGGCTCCTGCAAGCCTGTTTAATTCTGCAAAATCAGACGTTGTCAATGATAAGTTTTCACCAAGAAGGCACAAGTCCTTTCATGAAAAAGAGAAAAACAATGCGATGGAATGTTTTGAGGACTGGGAGAATATACACACATTTATAGCAGCATTGGAAAAGGTTGAAGCTTGGATCTTCTCTCGAATTATTGAGTCTGTGTGGTGGCAGGTCAGATCATCCGTCTTATTCTCTCTTCTTACTGTTCAGTTCCTCCTCAGACACTTTGTAGTGTGAATCCTAATACTCTTGTTTTTCATTACTGATATAGTCTCCCCTTTTTCCCTCTCCAGACTCTGACTCCATACATGCAATCTGCTGCTGCTAAGAACTCTAGCTCGAGGAAAACTCATGGAAATAAACATGCTTTTGGTGATCCAGAGCAGGTTAACTTTTCTATAGATCTTTGGAAAAAGGCCTTCAAAGATGCCTGTGAAAGGCTTTGTCCTCTTCGTGCTGGAGGGCTTCAATGTGGCTGCTTGCCAGTACTGGCTAGATTGGTAAGTACATGCATTTTCTGTTTTATCTATTATTTATTTTAGTATAGTAGTATACTATACTTTTTTTATGCACTATAGATGTCTAGTTGGTTGATGAATATAAAAAAGTTTCACTTGTGAGTTGTGATGAAGCAGCTCAACTGATTGCAGAAAATAACCAAATTGAATTTATCCCCAAGGGAATCCCTGTCTGGCGTGTAAAATCTGTGTGTAACACACTAACACGTATCATTTGCTCACTGCAAGAAACTTCACCTCAGTATGATCCAAAAATTCCACAAAAAGGCTTCTTGTTGCATTTTAGCTCTCTTACCATCCAAAGAAAATGACCATCATAGTTGATGTCATCTGGCAAAGATTAGTCCACTCATTAATGTTAATGCAGCTAATGATTGGTAGGCTTATCTCAATTTACAACCAAGTGTTGGAAGTTTGTCCCTTCTGTGAGCCATGTGAATGACCGCAATTCTATGGCTTATGTTCCCGTTTTGAAAGAAAATGAACACTTTCTAATGTATAAATGCTAAGCTAAGTTCATATATTTCCATGTACTTGTGTGTGCTATGATGGGTTTTTAAAGGTTTGTATAAGACGTGTTTTTCTGTGGCTTATGGGTTA
>JAYMSU010001092.1:0-11259 GCA_036897765.1 Erodium chrysanthum | reverse complement strand
CGTTTTTTTGTGTGTTAAACAAATTAATTTTTCTAATAGAGTTTTTTCTGAATAAAACAACAAAACAAAATTACAAATCTTGTATGTCTAAAACCAATAGTTGGAGTAACGAATTCGGTCTATCTACACTCCAAATATAGGAGCTCTTCATCTTGATCGTCTGCTTGCCTCCCGACTAACCCAATAAATACAAGCTAAATGAAACGTATCAAAATTTTCCTATTAGAGTAATTTTAAGATCATGTAACAATATCTTTGTATATAATATGTTTTAGATCACCTCATGGTTATTTTGTTAGCATCAGAATTCATGTCTTGTTGTAGTATGTTAGTGCCCATTAACTACTGAACTGTATGTTGATTTTGTTTTAATATGTATTTTCATCGTACCAACATTTTGCTGGTAACTGGTTTCACGGTAGGCAGTGCGATCATCTTGGACTTGAACATAAAGATAATTAGCAATCCCCATGTTTTGGTAATCCTACAATGAGTCTTAATGGAAAACCGTGTTATGATTAGGAAAAGTAAAATATCCAAAAAAATTAACAGATAAGAAACCATATCCAAAAGTCTCCATATAAAAATATAAGGATGGTATGTACAGAATAAAACTAAATATTCGATTAAAGAAAGCGAGTATCCATCTAGAGTGAAATAAGAGTTGTGATGTACTATCAAATTTAAATTCAACTTAGTCTGACAGTGTGAACCAATTTGACACAAGGCAAGACAGTTACACAATATAGCTTCTAATCAGCAGTTATCTCCCTTCTAGAGGACTCCAAAAAAGGGATTTTTGATTGCAGAATCAAGCTCGGACCCAGCTGAATGCAGCACTGCCATGTCTACCTTGTCCTGGGGCAGAAACAAGAACTCACCTCCTTCGATTTTCTCAAATCCACACAGCTCCAGAAACTCGATGCCCCCTTTCAGTGAACCAACTCTTTCCTGTTACAAACACCAAACAGTAAGGAAGGACCAGGAAGGGCATATATATTCTTCAGTCTAGCTATGAAGATGGCTAATATGTGTTTGACAGTACAAAGACAAGCAATGCATAATAAAAGCTCCTGACCTGAATAGATGGGTTACTGAGTCTAATTTTTCTGAACTTCTCTTCATT
The DNA here is from genome assembly GCA_036897765.1 of Erodium chrysanthum. Classification (NCBI taxonomy): domain Eukaryota; kingdom Viridiplantae; phylum Streptophyta; class Magnoliopsida; order Geraniales; family Geraniaceae; genus Erodium; species Erodium chrysanthum. The sequence continues at coordinate 10,133 of JAYMSU010001092.1, read as the reverse complement.
AGGATTCTTGGCGACATTCCCTACAAATGTCAGAAGTGTCTGGAATGCCCTTTTAACTTTGGCATCATCCTCCTGGCAAAATTATTCAATACTGTTAATATATAAATTCCAAGTTACTATACTGATATATGATAGAAGTGGGAAAGGAATTGGTTCGACTGTTAGGCTTGAACTTCAGGCACACACAACATATTTGTATGCATTCTACTCCCCAAAAAATATAATAATAAATAAAAAAACTGACTGCGCTTTCTGAAAGAGAGATCTTTTTCTTGTTTGATTTGATAACGGTGTTATCCTAAATATTCTTTAGCCAAAACATCTATTCAAACCGTCTCCATGCCCTTTCTTGTTCTATTTGGATGACAAAATATCATTCCGAGTTATTTAAAATGAAATATTAACAAAATCAGTCCTTTGCTTCCTTGAGTTCAATCAGCATAGTCTGTCAAACAATATACAAGCAAATGGACCCTAAAACCTGTGTAAAATAGACCACAAACTACTAATTTTCAGTTGGTATTCAGTATATTAGTTATTTTGGATTAGTTTGACAGAAGAAATTAACAGATAGTGTTCCAAGCAGCAGTGGATGCTCTGTTCTTTGCTTATTCCCATTTTTTAATCCCCATAATCTGTCCAGGGCTATGCAACCAAATGGACCCTTAAAACATGTGTATAACTATTTTTAGGGTGGCTAGTTTGTATATCAGGTATTTTGAGCAGTCTCAGAGAAGAAATTATAAACATATGGTTTCTTGTGGGAGCTGGATGAGTTGCCAAAGTTCAACTTCTCTGAAATAATTATGTGCCCCTTTCATTTAATAATTATTGATTTCTCATCATGCATCCTAAACCAAGCCCTAAGCGAAACCATATGTATACAAATACAATATGAAGTATTTTATGTCATTTCAACACATAAGCCATTATATTTGGACCTTATCTTGTATACAAAGGGCAGAGCAAATTGAGTTCAGGCAGTTATTGTCCAAGTGCCTCTAGAAACTCTAGAAAAGCTTCTCCAAGAAAGGGTAGGAGACATGACAAAATTGGAACTAGGAAATCATAATCAATTTCAGTGAAAATTTTACCTTGTGATTTTGTTTGAGAGATCGAAGACATTCCCTCATTTGCTCAGTCTTTGTGGCAGGTCTGATAGGTAATGAGCTCTACAGTTTCAACAAGATGTACACAAACTTGTCAATCAGAGAGTAGCATGCAACTCCATCAAACTAAATGGACAAATGAATACCTTCTTCTCCTGCACAGCAGGCACCGAAGGTTTTGCTGCTTCAGGGTCCTCTGGTGGCAACCCAAGCTTCCGCCTCCTTTCCGCCTGCATTCAACATTTGCATACATATCAATCAAGCTAAAAACTTACTGAAACATCTAATTGAAAAGGAGATGAACAACTCTTGAATACAAAATTTTCTTTATGCTGCAATAATGATATGACCAGTAGCTCTTATTGCCTCTTACACTGAAAACTCAACCATTTCACGAATATCAACCGAAAATGTTGGACTATTTAGTATTAGAACAATCCCCCATTTAAATGGGTTTCTCATTGTAGTTTTTTTAAAGCGGGTTTCTCATTGTAGTTAATTACTGAACAATCAATGAATTAAATGTTTTCCTTTCCATCTCAATATGGTACCAAAGCTAACTTGAATGTTTGGCCCGTTCACCCTGTAGTATCCAGGCCTGCTATGGGTCAGGTATAGATATCCAACCTACAAATGGGTCGGGAATGTTGAACCATAAACCCAGATAGAATAAAATAAGAAATAATAGCTAAATATAAAGACTTGGGGTCACACACAACTAACAAGGTTGACCTTTTTAGTTGTGGACCCAATATATGATGTCCGATTTAAATTTTAGTATTTACATGGTATAACGTATAAGAGTGATTTAGAAACCCTAAAATATCCCAACTTTGCTTTGAAAGTTGCAACCTTCTTGAGGTCTCTATTTCGATTGATCTCATCTCTTAAAACCCTAACTTGTTTATTATCATCACTTATAATGTATGTTTCCTGCACTCCCAGATATTATCAAATTATTTGTAATACAGTATGGTCGTAGTTGATGAGTTGGGTTGAAATTTATGCTCAGATGATTCCCAAATGAGCTCAGAGAGAGCGAACAGTTTTCACTCGAGCAAAACAAAACGATTAATATGCACTCTCTCTTGATTTTTATCCACCCTTGAGAGACTGGATTTTATCTTTAAGTTGGGATAATACAAAATATTTCTTTCCAGGTGCACGTGTTCCTTGGCATGTAAGAAAATTTTACTAATGTCAAAAGTGGGTAGCTAACTCGATTTTCAATCTTCTTAAAGTTGATAATAGCTTTGAGAATACCAATTTTGTCTTCCTCGCAAGGAACATATCGGACGCATTGCCAGTGTTAAGGTTGCCTCATAACGAAAGAATGTGGTCCACTTCAACCGTGATAATTCTTTAACAATCAATATTACCTTAATATCAAGAAGTGATGAGGTCCTTGACAAAACTAAAAAGAATCGAAAGACAAGGACAAAGGACTTCAACGGTGATAATGAAGGTAAAGCCAACAAAGAGGCCGAAGCCATCCAGAACAAGAAGAGGAAGAATCATACAACTATTGATACTGATTATACCGAGGACGGCGAGTTGTTTGTTAGGAAGTGGAGAGTGAAGGACGAAATCAGTATTGTCGAAGTTATTTTCAACTTCAAGAAGAGTGATAATCAACTTTTGACATTAGTAGGTTTTTCTTCCATGTCAAAAAACATATTCGTCAAAAAAAATTGCATTGTCCCAAGATAAAATCCAGCATCTCAAGGATCATTACTTGAGAAAAATCAAGAGAGGAGTTCATGTTTCTCATTTCTTTTTACACAAGTAGAAGCTCTTCGCTCTCTCTGAAGTCATTTGGGGATCATCTGAACATAAACCTAAACCCCAACTCATCAACGAAAATCCTACTGTATTACAAATAGTTTGAATAAGCTCCCATGAATACAGGAAACATATATTATGGTTTTAAGAGATGAGACCAAACAAAATAGAGACCCCAAGAAGGTTGCAACGTTTGAAGCAAAGTTGAGATATTTGGGAGTTTCTAAACCAGGCTCTAATACCATGTAAAAATTTAAATCATGCTTCATAATTCATATATTGGGTCGGTTACACAACTAAAAGGGTCAACCTTGTTAGTTGAGTGTGTCCTTAATCCCTCCTAGGTTCATATGATAAACATAAATGTTACTAACCTTGTCTTCTTCCAATTTTTGACGAATTTTCTCCCTGGCTCTTCTCTCCTCCTCTTTCTCTGCTTTCCGCATAGCCATCAAACTGCAAGAACAAACTGATATATCATCTCAACGGAAATAAATCGTACCAGGCACTACAATTTGTACATTTTATATTAAGATACAGATACAAATAGGATATAAAGACGATATCAGGTTAGGTCAAACCGTTTTCTTTCATTTTCTTCTTCAATTCGCTTGGCTTCTAAGAGTTCCTTGCCTACTCGAATCCTTTCCTAACAAGGTAAAACACAGATATAATAATCAAATTCCCCAAAATGTAGGAAACAACTCATGAGGCTTTAAAGACTTGAGAAGCACTGTACACTGCCAATAGGGGGCATACTTTTTTATGGTCTTTGTGAAGAGAAGTCAAAAAATTAACCCCCCAAATGTTTAACATGACTAAAACTAAGTAATGTAATTTTGTTGTCACCTCAGAATGTGTATTAGAAAGAGAAAACAGAAGTGTCAAAATGAAACAAATTTAAGATTCTAAGTTACATGGAAATAGATTTATCTCCATATCCACAACAGTCAAAGCATCCGAACTTAGGAATCTTAAATTTGTCAATCAGGTGGAATGAAGGTATGAAAATACTGACTTTTATTTTATTTTATTTAATCTATAATGAAAAAGAACAGGTCATCCATATAAAATAAACTAAATTTGTATACTGCTTATCTCAAACATAACTCTTGAATCCTTTACATAATGTACAGCCATCTTCAAAAGATATTCCTCCATTTGAGAGGTACAAGAGCATATAATACCCCCTACACCCTTTCATACCAAGGAAAATTCCCTCCCGATTCCATATTAATAATATATTTAGACAAAATAATGAAGAAAAAAAACATATTTAGACAATAATGAAAAAGTCAGCAGTCTAAGGTATCTCTTAGTTGCTTAACTATAACTACTTGCTCTATACCATATTTTTCTAACAGCCAATTATATGATGGAACTGAAAGGTGTTACAGCTCTCTATATACAAAGATACACTAATAAAAGTGGAGGGCTAGGAATGTAAAATATTTGGTGAGATGCATAATCAACTCAAGCGTTAGGAACCGAGAGTTGAGGGAAAAGTGACAGGGACCTCATATAGATAGCATGGGATTATTGGTTCCAGTCCTCATACTTGTGGTTACTGCATATCAAGAAAAAAAGAATAAACAAGGTCTTGGGATATCTTTCTATGTTTTTCTACTCATCAAGTATCCAGATTAAGATACATATCTTTATAGCTTTATGAAGTTTTCAAATAACAACTACGGAAGAATTAATTCATAAATACATGTCATAAAGTATAACAGAGTGCGGTAGACAAGAAAAATATAAAACACCTTTTCTCTCTCTCTTTCCATTCTTCTCTCTTCTTCTTCCTTTTTCTTGCGAGCTCGCTCCCTTATGTAAAAGACAAACTACTATGAGAACCATCAGACAGGTACATAAGAGAAATAAGAAGACCTTCAGAACTTTCTGCATGACGAAGAACAAAACTGGAACCGAACAAATGCAGGAAATTGGCAAAAGAAAAATATATACAAACAGGTTTGACATGCAGTATAAAGTGATATGATGACCAACTAACTAATGGGGAAAAGGCCCAATGAAAACGTCCACGCAAAATTTTTAATATATTGGGGAAGGGCTACAGTAAGACAGCTGCATGCAGAAGGTGAGTCACAGTCCAAATAAAAAGATAGCATTGACAAAATTCTAACTCATTGCTCCAATAAAACTCAAAATTTTGCACTAATATAGGAATGCTTCATACGAACAGTGTCCTTTTCGGAAAGCAAAGTAGGAAAGCCAAAAGGATGGCATGTCCAAGCAAGGCAAAAGGGCATCAATGCTACTTGCTTTTATTGTTTCAACAGTTTAAAAAAAACATAAATGTATCGTACTAAATTACAGCAATCCCACATTAAACAACACATTTAAAGGAGAAAAGGTTAATTAAATGTTGCATTGAACATAAATACCTCTGAAGACAATAACTATCTACATCAATTGGATTATAAAAACAACAGATTACTGTAATTGACAAAAGGATATGGTAGGATTTAATAAGTGATTCTATGCAATTGTCATGATCACTCCTAAAAAGGTCCAAAAAAACAGATTTTTCTCGGTACTCCATCTTTTATAAAACTAATAGCTTAGAGTTCAAAAAGGTTGACTAGGGAGCACTACACTTGAAAGACAAATAAGGCATTATTAAAACTAAAAGGTGTAGTAAATTGATCAGCCTCAACCAAGAAAACGTGAATGACAAATACGAAAAAAGAAAATACAAAAACCACTTGCATCCAACAGTAGTGACATATGGTGGCTTCAACAAACCTTACGAACAAACTAAACAAGACATACCTGAGTTCTTGTGCTTTGATCCTAACTGCTTCTGGTGTAAGAGAAGACTTAGAAGACTCAGCTTTGCTACTAGCAGGTACCTGGGAAAGCATGACCAGGTAATAGAGTTAAGTCAAGGAGAAATGTCCCTATTTAAAAATCATTAAATGAATTTTGAAGGTCATGCAGCAGGATAGAATCCTTCGAAGTAACAAAGAAATTAAGCATAAGATGAGACTCATGAGAGATATGCACATGTTGACCAAAAGGGGAAAGACAAAATATGAACTAGTTGACCAGGGGGGAAAGACAAAATATGAGCTAGTTGACCATAGGGGGAAGATAAAAGGCACTATTCTTCAAGAGCTAGATAGCCATAATGTGTTTAAGGAAAGCTAACAAAGCAAAGGCATGTATGCTGGCATTATTCTATTCTTGATGTGTACACAGACTATAGAGAGTGAGAAAATAGATAATAAATATGGAACAAATTAACACAAATGCAGAGTTCACTGTGATGTAATAACAAGAATATCATCTGAGCGTAAGGGTCATATCATACCAAAGGCATCTCATCTACATCCATGTCATTCTCATGTTCAACTAACCAATTAACAGCCGCCTCAAGACTAGTGTTACCTGAAGGAAAGAAAAACAATTTTTAAACAACAAAGAGCACATCATCTACACATCACAAACAGCATAAAACATGTAATATAGACCAGCAATCACATATTCACCAAACAGACAAATGAACAGCATGGCTCACTTGCACCTGCATGCACTTCAATTGTATTTCAGCTCTTGTTCTATATGCACAAGAGCAATTGTCTTTGAGTTTCTATTCTACCCTACATCAACAACTCAACCCAAACTGATATATAGTCTGTCATGCATCATCTGGCAACATAAAGTCTTTATTTCAGCCATAAATTACTCAAATTATGGATCTACAATGCCGGTATTGTAATCAAGCTCTACTAGAACCCTGAGCCCATCCAACAAAACTTGGAGTAGGAGGCTAAGCAAAAAAACAAACTAAAACCAATAAACACAACAAAATATTCATCCTCAAATTTTGACGAAGTATTACAAATAATTAATAAATGAAGAAATTGTGGGTTAGTAGTTCACTATTTCTCAACAACCTCGCCTGAATAACGAAGGGCACGAGTGGCTCCTCACCTTTTGACAAAGCATTGCAATTAATTAATAAATGAAGAAATTGTGGGTTAGTATTTCAGTATTTCTCAATAACCTCACCTGAATAATGAAGGGCACGAGTAGCTCGTGCTACTGGGAAACCCATTCCTTCAAGTTCTTGAAGCAGATTTTTGTCAACCTCCGGCACAACCATTTCTACAAAGAGATAGAAAGACAAGTGTAATCAGGTGACAACCAAGTAACTGTATCAAAATGACCAACCATACTTGAACAAGCTACCACAGCATGGTGCAATGAGAAGATAAGAATATTTATGGCACATAGATATCAACTATTGAAACTCACGCCACGCTATAAAGAAGACCGGTTGAGGGTTGAGATATAAAGATATTCAAATCCTCAAAAATTATGGCCGTGAAATAGTAGAGCAAAATTACAGGAATACCACCAAAATTTACAAATGTTGTCATGTGATTTGAAGCCCAATTCAATGAGAGAGTGATTATTCAAAAGAAAGGCATAGTTCCTCCTTGCCTAGTCTAAGCTTTGCAAAACTAGATTGTTTACTGACACTATACTACCCATTCAATCAGAATAAGAGCAAGAAATGGTGGATGGAAATTTCTACAAGGATCTTTTGCTGCAATGATAAACCTAGAGAAGGAAATCATGGATCATTTCTAACCCTGCTTTTGAAGATTGTAGAACCCCCTTCGCTATAACTTAATTAGCTTAATCATTTAATTTTCCCTTAGAATTCGATACCAAAGACCCACTCCAAAAAGTTCATAGAAGTGTCCGTTTTTAGTGGGTACGAACTACAGTTGAGACAAACAAAATTATTATGATCCTTCTGTTCTCGAGGCACCTTGTATACTTTGCGCAAACTCAATTTTATATACTGAAAAGCACACAAGCTTGAAGCTAAAAACCAGCAATTAAAACATTGTTTTCTGACCCTATTATTACCTTTTAAAATGCCAGATTTTTTTTCAAGAGACAGGCATCACAACTAACATAAACATTTTTAATTATCAAGATGATAGTGGAATTTAAAGTAACATTATTTATTTGACAAGAAAACTCAATAGTGGGATGGTCTGCGTGTAGATAACAACAGAAAGGGATAAAGGCATATCTGCATATTTGATCTATCAATAAGACAAGAACAGAGGTAGGAATAGTATAATTTGCATGCCCACAAAGTTGAAATGCAATAAAATTAATCATACAAATAAAAAGAATGTAAGATTTTCCATACACACAAAATTTATTTGCTACTCTAAATACTAGTACAGACAACAAAATCAAGTATTCAAATACCTTCAGACACAGTACTTTCATCAGCAGGCTCTCCTGACTCTGAAGTCACCTTTGGCGCTTCCAAACTTATTGGTTTAGCAGCTTCCAACGTCTTATCTGCAAACTCGGTATGCCCAGTTCTCTTGGTATGCAAATCACTTTCCTTCATGACCAAACCAAAAGCACAAATTTCAACTCAATCACACTTAAATTCAGGTTTGAAAAATACTCCCTCAATTCCAAACTAAGGATGCACTTTCTCTATTAAAAAAAAAATGTTCCCAAGTGAATGTCCACTTTTCTTTTTGGTAGTTATGTTATGCATGAAGTACCATCAACATCGCTATGATGAGTTAGCTCCTTATGGTTTGTTAGATCACATAGGGATATATAAATAAGAGAAAGTCCATGACTTAATTACCTACATTGATTTTCAAGAAAATGGGAAATTGGACACTTATTTTTTTTAGAATGAAGGGAGTTCATGCATTGCACATCTCAGCTTCTTATCCATCCCAAGTTAATATAATATGAACATATACACATAAAGATAACAACGGGATGAAATATGACAGAGGATTTAGTCCATTTTTAGTTGTATAAGAATTTTTTTATTAAGTTCTTAATTTACTCCCTTCTATTCCAGCTCTTGGTAGCAAAAAGAAAACAAAAGATATAACTTTTGAACAAATTTGTATTAGTCTATTTATACAGAATGCTTGTAAAAGTAAAAGGTCAAGTTTGTTCATACAAATTGACTGTAAAAATAAAAACAAAGACTGGCAGTTTACGTGACTTCAGAAACATTATATAAGATCTATACTTGTATGCTAGCGAATTGAGTAATGCTCTCCAACTCCTCTGCTTCCAACTAAAATTCAGCTCCCCAAGTAAACATCAATCTACATTCATTACATTGCAACACACATCCTAACACAAAGACTTTGAAATTGAAACTAGACCCATAAACCCCATGCTGATAAAGATAACAAATTCATTAAGATGAATTAAAATATCAAATTCCTAAATATGTCGGCATGCAGTACCATATATTAATTCATCTAATAATGTGCAAGCAGACGCGGCTAAAGACATAAGTTGTAACAAGAACTAATACAATGCAATAAGGGTTAGGATCGGTACCGTTTTGGATCTGCAAGGCTTGCCACAGGAGGTGCAGACGAGGTTGAGAACGGCCTCGGTGGACTCGGAAAAGTTGGAGTGAGATGTGAGCTCGGCGTGCTCCTGAGCTTCCGCCACCGACTTCAGCAACGCCCCGCAGTCACCGCACTTCAGCGACACTCCTCCCCCCGCCATTGCTCCGGCTTGGACTGGTCGCTTTGATGGATCGATTAACCTTCTCTGTCCCCTCTGTTATTAGGTGTTTGCTTTTGTAGTGAGATTGGGAAGGTGGAGTGGCGAAGAAGAAGAGGTAAACGTGGAAATTGCAAAATACCCCTTAACTTCTCCTATATTCTAGAGATGCTCCTCATCTTTTCCTCGGCAATAATCAAAATTGTAGTCTCAATTTACGGTCAAATATTACAAAAATAAAACTACTAGAACTAATATACTGAAATTACATATCAGAATCACCTAATGCATCTTCTCCATCAATATAGTAGTTGAAAAATTGATATGAAGGATTGTCGTGATAGCCTTGAACGGGAGACTCATGCTCCTAAACTGGAGGGTAGTCATACTCGGGAGGAGGAATATGTTCGTCAGAATGAACGTAATAAGACGGAGACATGTAACGAGAGGGAAACCACTTGCACCATCTATCAGGTGGTAGAAGGGATGAGTCCCACAATACGGAGCAATGTGGAGAAGGTGGAGGAGATGATGGAGAGGATGGTCCATGAGGGGGTGCTAGGTCTTGTTCAGGAGGAGGAGATGAGTTCGGATATTTTTTTAAGGTCGAAACGAGGAGGAGTCGGTACACGAGTAGATTACCACTTGTACCACGTATCGCTCCCCTTTGAAGATGAGTGCCACAAGGGG
>JAYMSU010001091.1:0-11262 GCA_036897765.1 Erodium chrysanthum | reverse complement strand
GACTGGGTACTTCCATTTGGAGTGCGCACCAGTGACTTTGCCTGCATAACATAAAAATCACATGCATGATGAGCATAAGATGACATATTATCTAGAATGAGCCAGTTATAGACAGAAGGGTATCACTTTTGAGTTTTGACTTACCCCATCAAAGAAGCCAATCTTGGGTGATGGCAGTCGAAGGCCAGAGGGCTTTCCTAAAGCTGGACATGTAGTCCCTCCTGTCAAGCCTTTCTTTATACCTCGACCCACCATTCCAGTTGCTTGAGATCCATTACGGCTATAACTTGAACCTGAGCCTAGATCATTAGAATGACTCCCAGAAGACACAACTTGAGAAACCCTACTTTCAGCGGAGACCTCCTTACAACTATCTAGGCTAGTTCTTGAACTGATAGATCTTCGATTGGCAATAGCAGTTGATGAAAATGACTCTGATGGCCAATCACCGATAGAGCTAGCAGGAGAAATGCTCGAAGAAGCCTTGGTGGTGACAGACTTCAATTGAGCAGATGTGTTCTTGGTTTTTGGCCTTGATAAGGGTTTGTGGGTTAAACTAGATGAAGGGATATTCGCAGTTCTCAAATCAACATTTCTCTTTATGGAATTCAAGGAAGATTTAGGTTTGTTGTCAGATGAGGCACTGCAAGTACTGGTGAATGAAGAGCAAGAGGATCTTGGGTCAATCTTGGTTGCAATTGAAGAACCCAAAGTGGAGGGTTTAGATGTTCGTATAGGAGCAGGCCTAGGCGCGTTGCTACGTGAACCACTGATGGTGGATGTCTTTGACACTGAAGTCCCTCTACCTGAAGTTATATAATCAAGTCTACGGTGAAAAACAATTTGGAACAAAAGCAACCTGAATATTCTACTTCTGTGCATGCCTGCATGGAATCTGAATTAATTGAAGTTCTAATTACCAGTTAAACCTTTTGCATTATCCATTTCCTTTCTCATATGTTCAGAACCAAGAGAAGCCCTCTTGGGCGTTAGTGATGGCATGGGGCTACTATTGCCAAGTAACTTGGGCGGCTTAGGAACTGATCGAGTAGCCACTCCACATGTAGAGGCACGCTTCATTGTAGGCAACATAGAAGAGTCAGTTAAACCTAAAGATTGATAAGAATAAAACAGGCCAGACATTTTACAAATATTCAAGTTCAAGCAAGCCACATAGTTTGACCAGAGTTTCAGTTTTTCGTCTGTTTTTTGTTGCATTTGTATACTAAGTACAATAAAAAAATGTTATGGGTTATATGTAAACACATACCCTTGGAGTTTCTGGACAAACAGAAGGCTCTTTTGATGTTTTTCCTGATCCTAGCCTGCTCACAAGTGGCTTCTTGGGAGTAGGTTTTGGCATCTCCTAAAATGACGCAACAAGAAATTTCAGTGTAGATTAAAGTCATAAAATTTATAGTAAGAGATATTTTACAGGGTTAACTGAACTCACCTTACTCTGAGAAGCAAGGTCCATCTTTGAAGCTGCAAAGAAAAGATGCTTAGTTTTCTGATAATATGTACTGACCCACACATATGACAACCTAATGCACAAGGTTATGTGCAGCCTTATTCTTAGCAATACTTTTTCTGAGAGCCTGTATTCTTTACTCAAACCATCTCAAGGTTACAAGACAACTTTACTCTAGCGTCAAGGCTCTACTGCTAACATGCATAGCAAAAAGGAAATAGGAAAGCAATTTTAACAGGTTTGAGCAGGTTCATGTGCCAAAGAAGGGATTAGCAGCTTATCCAACTCATTACATATTAGTCATTGCTACCTTATCACCTATACCTCCTAACTACGCCATGAGTCCAGACTAGCATCAGAACAAGAACATAAGAAGCAAACTGGCTACAAATTTACTATAGTGGATGAACTGACTACTAAGTAAATCAAGACATCAATGAAAGACAGTATGGGGAAGGTTGCAGGTCAGAGCCCGTGGCACCAAAGGAGATGGGAATTGAGATATACATTGACATCCAGATGGATGCTAACTTTACAAAAAAAACAGAGATAGTGCAAGCTGGAAAGATGGTAATATTTAAGGAAGAGAGCTGAGAAGGTCACAGAGTAGATACTTCAGTTAGTAGCAATGGAGGTAGAGTTAATAATTTCGACTTGAAAACGGTGACAGTTATAGTTGGTAACTAGAGTTGGCATGGTTACGAAGTGGTGGCATAAGAAATAGAGGAACTAGGTTAAGTACACTTACTATGGTGAGTTGGGGTTCCTGCTGCTCCTGATCCTGAGTTGTTGCTTAACTTTGTTGCTTTGGACAATATACTAGATTTTTGAATTGAAGCTCTTATATCTTCAAACAGATCAGCCTCAAGACTCTCCAATGTCAAATTATCACTTTCCAAGCTAGATATTGACTCCGTGGATCTCTGCACATCCTCTTGAATTCCAGGTAATAATTTTTTTGCACTTTTTATCACTCCTCCCATCATGCAAGATATCTCCTCAGCATCCAGAACACCTGACATTATACCAAACTACCAATTATGAGCTTGGTTCGACCAAGGAAAATGAATGGAAACAGCATAATGTCAGAGATATAAACATAGGGTTCCAGTTTGAATCATGCACCATACCAGCATTGGTGAAGAAAGCCCTGTCCCAAGCTAAACTTTTGCGCAGATTGTACTTGCCATTTCTAATTGTTCTTTCTGGTTCTGGTGATTCAACTAGTCGAGGTACTTGGTCGGTTTGTTCGGAGGTATCTCTTGCATTCTCCACATTAGTAGCATTTGAATGCTCCTGATTCTCTGATCACAATAGTTCATCAATTGAGCTTAATATCACTTGTAAGAAATATAAACTAAAATTGCCAACTCTAAACCTATATCAGAATCAAGTGTGTACATGCATATACATACACGCAGCATTAGACACCCAAGGAACTTGGAGCATACATGTACATCAAGTAATGCAGCTTACCACTGATCTAACAAACAAAAAAATTTGCTCAATGAACTTCATTTCGAGCATTAAAGCACTTGCTTTTTACTCTGAACTTCAAAATGCGTAATCAAAATGCCTTGATATTGTCACCCAGAAAAACAAAACTTAACTCAGACCCAACAAGAAACTCTTGCAAATCTGGGGCTTTATCTCACTTTTGTCAATACCCACTTCCTGAAACCTAATGCAATGCATAATCAAAGCCTTATCAATGCGATGTTCCTGTGAGGATCCTACAAATCTATACATTAGCAGTCCACCAATTTTATATAAAAATAAACCGACTTAAGAACAGCTCAACTTGACTCTAGAAACAAATAGGATCTGCACTCCAAAATTCATATCCTCATATCCACCGCATTTCGAGCAAACCATAAAATTTGAGATAAACAAAGTAAAGTAACAAATTTAAAAGAGACCCCAAACAAGATTTCAACAAAACCCTAAGCGTAATCGAAATCACCAGTTCAATTAACTCAGGAACAGATAAAAGTTTGCATCGACGAAGAGGACCTACCTGAGGAGTGGTGTTCAAGAAGGTCGCGCGGAGGCGATTTGAACAGGAGCGAATCGTCCTCGGAGCACATATCGATTAGATCGCCCATAGAGGAACAAGAAAGAACAAAAATTCTCACAGATCCGGTTGGAACCAAACTCGCCGGAATCGAACTCGCCGGAATTGGTTAGGTTAGAAATGCAGAGATGGAGCAAGAACCAAGAATTGCACTGAGCTGAGACTCAGACTGAGATTGCTTTTTGAGTTTTGAATTAAGAAGCGGCGGTTTTTAAGCTTTGAACTCAAAATTGCAAACAAGGACCTCAATGTTTTGGGTCTTACAACGAATAGCTTGAGATAACTTCTTATTTATTTTTGTGTTTATTTGTAAATATAATTTTTTGCTACCATAATTTCCAGAGAGAGCAAATCAAATGTCTATCATATTTTGATTGAAATTCTTAACATATCTCATCTTTTACGTTGATTCTAAAATTATGCATCACTTCGACGAATTATTGAGTTCATCCTTTATGTATATTTTTGACTTTTCTGTCTTTTGTCCTTTGCTACCTCCGGTCTCGGTTACTCATTCTGCCAAGTACGATACCAGTCTTTCAAGAAAGTGGTTGGATACAATCGGGACGTTACGGGAAAACGTTTTCAAGTCTGAATTGAGTTCCAATTTTGCTCGCATCCCGTTCGACATACATACAGAGATACGGATACCTAATGTGCACAACATCTCGAGACTGGTATTCTCGATAGTGTTCGGTGCTTCTCGACCGTGATTAGTCATATCCGGACAACGAATGAGTCACTGAGGCCCAAGGTGGGAAAGGAGAAGAGTCGAAAAAGTCAAATGTAAGTGTAATCGTATTCTTGATAGTTCGTCAAAGGGATACATAATTTTAGAAGTAACGCGAGAAGTGAGATATTTTAAAATTTTCGATCAAAATAAAACATATTTATTCGATATGCTCTAATGAGATTATAATTTTTATATTAAGTTAATATAAAATCAAATTCAAAAAGTCGTTGGATATTTTAAAATTCGTGTCGATTGAGATTTGAATATGTTTATATATTTCTATAATTTTTTGAAATATGTATATTTATTTATCATGTACTAGCCATAATTACTCATTTAAACTTGTTCAATTTGATTGAGACTTTATTAAAATCAAACTCAAGATTGAACTCATTTAGTAAGCAAATCATACTCAAGTATTTAATTAATATTTAATTTTATTTAATATAGATTTTAGTTTCTATCAGATACATATAGTGAAAATAATCCCTGATCTCGTACTTAATGATCTAAGTTCGCTCGAGTTTGCACAAACAATTTTTTTCCAAACGTAGATTCAATTCAACTAGATTACACCTAAATAAGAACTCATTCAGAATAAAACTATTATAAATCTGAACAAAAAATATCATAATTAACAAAAATCTTCAAGCTTAATAGATTTCTAAAATTGATCAATTACAGGGAACTCTGCATACTTGTTCTCCTCCTAATTTCACCCTTCAGATTCTTCCTGTTCTGGCAGAGAACTCAATTACATTTTGTCACAACCTCATCAAGATTCTTCTTTGCATTGTCCTGTCATTTGGTGACAGTGAACAAGGAGAAGGTACTGAAGTATTTGAAGCAGAACCGAAGTTAGCTATTTGCAAGTAACACTGCTCTAATTCTCTACTATCTCGAAACCATATCTGAAAATGAAAGAGAATACATTTTAAGACCAATGAAACCAATGTACCCAACAAACTTTAATAACAAACCTAGAAGCCAATGAACCCAACAAACCTAATACCAGTTGACATTCAACCAATGTACCCAACAAACCATAAAAGCAAACTACATGGTACCATAAAAAACCAACAACTGAGTAAACTACTACTAGTCTATGACCCTTAGTTTTAATCTGAGTTGAGTCATGTAACCCACTTGGGGGAAAAGCTCTTCCAATGCCTATTTTTTCTATCGCGCACAAGAATGGAAAATGAGATACATATTTTTTTGATAAGCCATTTTTGTAGCAGGATTTGGGCTCACTTGCTTATGTAGAAGCAAGGAGCACCATGATTCCTATAAGTCTGCTTACACCAGGGTTCAAACTCTGCTCCCCATTGTGTTTATGGGCAATGAGATATTGCTTAAGGAGATCAAGCTCCTTATCCCATTTAGTATAATAGGCATTGCTAACAGAGTAACCGTTACCTATTTGCTAGCAAATTGCATTTCGTTAGATCAATGATATAATCTAGCCAAGATGATCATACAGATTGATTAACATGAGAAGCATGTGATGAATTTCATATTTACCTTATGGTTGACAGGGCATCAATTTCACCAGGGCTTGAGATATCAAGTACCATTGCCCTTCTCAGATGATGAATCTTTTTTACTTTGCTTTTTTGCTTGGGAAGAAGCTTTACTTGGGGTAGAAGGCATGTATTTGAGGCTGTAACTAACAAGCGAAGATCCAAATATAGTGTATTTCCCAGCACTGCTGAAAGCTGTTTCTGCATCAGGCCTTCTCTCGAAAACCACCTTGGCACGACTACTCCTTGTCAGCACTTCAGTCTTGGATTCATTCAATGGCCCAAACTGGCTATATATCCTGTTCAAATTAGTTATAGAAGGAACAGAATCATGGTCAGTGAAGTTAAGAATCAGAGCAGTTGGAGATGGTTCCTCCTCACAGTTCTCATCCAAGTGATTCACAGGATCCACTGTCTGAGCTCCGTCTGATTCATTTGGATGACTTTCAACAGTCCTGCTGCTCAAGTACTCCAATTCAGATCCCTCACCATCTTCTGATAGCTTACTGAAATCAGCAGGGTCCATGCAAACTGAACTTCTGAACTCAGAGAAAAAACTCAGTACTGAAACAGTGAAACTGTATCCTTTCTTGGGATCTTTAGCAGCCAGCCAGAGTCGCGATATCATCTCACCAGGAGCACAGTACTCTGTTGGAAAGAACTTTGTATTTGGGGATTCCTCAGAGTTCTTTGGACCACAAGCTGATACAACACTACACTCGGAGTGCTTTCCTTTACTTGTATTCGGGGATTCCTCAGAGCTCTTTGGACCAGAAGCTGATACAGCACTACCCTTCGAAGCTTTTCCTTTACTTTTCTTATTAAGTACGGATTCATCACGATACTTGAGTATCGGATTTGCCCCATTTAGCTGGCTTGCAACCCTAAGGATGCTCTCTCCAACTCTGAATGTTTGCTTCGGCTTGTTGCCACCTGAAGTAGACAAATCATTTTCCTTAAGCTTAGTTCCCGAATCGTCTGTGGAATAAATTGCCCTGCGCTTCTTCTTACTGGAATATAGAATCAACCTGGCACCAACCTCCTTTTTAGACACACTATCACCATTGGATGAACTGGGCTTAACTGAGTCATCTGCTAAGGAATCAACTGCCCTGTGCTTCTTGCCAGAACCTGATGAAATCAACTTGTCATCAACCTCTTTTCTTAACACATCATCATCATCATCATCATTTGACTCATTTGGTATAGAGTCAACAGCCTTGCGTTTCTTACTAGAACATGATGAAATCGACTTGGCACCAACCTCCTTTTTGGACACATTGTCACCATCTGGTCTCGAGTCAACTGCCTTACGCTTCTTACTGGAAATGAATTCTGACAAAGTTTTATCTTTTCCTCTGGAATTTGTATTATTCCCCGAGACTCGTTTACGTTTACGAATAGAAGTATCTTCAGTCTTCATTTTTGCTTTTCCAGAAGGTACCTGCTTTTCATCCTTGACATCTAAAGCTTCATCTTCTTTGATTTTATCTGAAAATTCAACATTTTCAGGGAGTAAAATCTCTTCATCCACCTCCAGTAACCTGCCAAGAATTCTAAACTCAGGCAGCTGAGAATACCCCTTTGACCGATGAACTGCTAGCATTTGGGCTTGTGAGATTGCATGTTCAAGTCTATCAACTCTGCAATTAGGAGACACTGATAATGCTTTGATATACTGGATAAGTTTTGCTGGTTCAAAAGATCCCACCCCAAGACTCTCATCCCCACCATGAATTCTACTTGACTCTTCCTTGATACCTGGATTAACAATTACCTGATTCTCGATACTTGAAACAATCTCCTCCGGCAAGCAAGAACAAGCCAGCCCAAACTCCACTCGCCTGGAGACTTCATCCAGAGCACAGTCTATTGCATGGTGAAAATCTTCAGAGTTGCTCTGTTTTTCCATTTGGGAGAAATGCACACTAAAGGGCTTTAATAGTGATGCTTCATTCCACGCAAATGAATGATCCCCAAAATAAGCTATCAAAAATCTGCCCTTTTTATGATACTTCTCTGCCTTTTTCGTTGCTGCTGAAGGATCAAATATCAGCCCGGGCCACCAAGGATGGCTCCTTACTTTTGCCCATACTATATCAGAAACAAATGGTTTTGCTGGACTCAGTTTACCATTTTCTTTTCCATTGCGCTTCATCTTTCCACCTCTTTTCGCCTTGGTTCTTTTCATGTCAATCTCATCTTCAGACTCTGAATATCCTTCTGTGTCAATACTCGAATCCAAAGATGGACTTTGATTATCCTCAGTCTCCGGTTCCACATTTTCTTCTATGGGCTGATCTCCCATAATTTCAGAATTGACCACAACTGAAACATCACCACTGGCTTGATCATGACCAACGCCGTCAGCAAGACTAACCTCTACTTCTTCGACAGACTGAATTCCCTTACTTTCGGAAGCGACCACAACCGAAACATCACCACTGGCTTCATCGTGACCAACATCATCAGCAAGACTAACCTTTACTTCAGAAACACCATCATCAGTTCTTGCTTCCCTACTCTCCCCCGTCCTCACCTCCAATATTCCAGAAGTTTCCATAACAGAAACATTAGGGCTCACATCGGTGCCTTGCCTAGGACTAGAGCCATCTGCAACTAGTGGAGCATCATCACCTTGCACAGAAACACCCTTCTCATACCCAATTCCCACTCCTACACCGACACACGGAGAACAATCTCCATTAGCAACACTGATCACTTCCTCTTCCACAACTCTCTCACTCTCCTCACCAACAACACAGCCTTCTTCACCCTGCACATCAAGAACTCTCTTTTCCTCAACCCTTTGACCTAAATTCTCCAAACCCAGTTCAAGATTCTCCACCCTATTCACAGATTCCAAATCTCCCTCCAATCTCTCACCACCCAAATCAGTAGTCACAGAACCTCCAAAACCCTCCATCTCAGCCACAGTTTCGGTTCCAGCGACACAATTCGTTGAACCAGAGACACCTAACGCTAAACCGGAGCTCGGCTCCATACGATCAGGATTCTCAGTAGCAGACATTTACAAAACCCTAAAGGGGAAACACAATAAATAACTGGAAATTAAACAAAAAAGCAAACACAAATTCGACATTAAAGAGCTTCACGGAATTGCGTCGTACCTGGTTTTCCGGCGACGGAGGAGAGTAGAAGGGCGGTTTTGGGATCGTAGCGTCCTCGGAGTGCGAAGAAGAGACAGTGTGGAGAGATCGGCGCCAGTTTCGTAGCAAGGATTGGGCCTTGTATTTTCTGGAGAATAAAGAGAGCGAGAAAGTCAAAGAAAGTGCTGCGGACACGGGGCGGGCATCAGACGGACTACGTGAGGAATCGGACGAGAGGGTGGCGTGGATGAACGGTGGTGATCTAGTAGAGTACGGACACAGCATGCCACTCCGTCACTCACTCATACAAGAAAGAGCAGTGTAGTAAGTGAAACATAGTTCTATTAAGGAACCCATCAAAGCCCACCTTTTCCATGGCCCAGAAGAGATGTTGGGCCTTTTGAGCCCAGAGAGTGTAAACTCATTAGGTGTGACATAACACCCTGACTCCGACGGAGATCCGATGTTCCCGATCTAATCAGGACGGGATGGAGTCGGGGTTTGTTTGGGAATGGTATGGTTTACGGGGAGGATGACGGCGGGATCTTCGCTTCCGACGGCCCTGTACTTCCGCCGCCAGAGCAGATGCACGATCAAGGTGCTGCGTTGCGCGAGTGGCGACGGTGAGCCTGATTCCAGTTTATGGGTTTTACTTTTTACTAGTTTTTTTAGATCTGATTTTTGTTCAGATTTTGAAATCAAATAGTAGCTCTGCCGGTGTGTATGGGCTAGTGTTTGATTCAACTGGATTATGTCATTTTTAAGGCTTCGATCTTGTATGTTCAGTAGTATTCCTAGTTTTAGCTGTTAAGCTAATGATGCGTGAAAGCTGCATTGCAAATAGTTTTTTCTTTCTTTCTTGTTTAGCACTGTAGTTGTTGATCTGAACATGATGGTGATTAGTATATTAGTTGGGGAAAGTAACTGATGTTAATTAGATTCATGAGGATTATGCTTTTTATTGGAAATATAAATATTAGATCTGAATCATCTAAGCGTGCTTCATCAACTGTGTATGATGTGCCCATTTTAGGATGTGTGGACTATAGCAGTGAGTGAAGAATGTGAAATTGATTAATTTTGTTGCATTCTTGCAAGTTATCATATACAATCAACTGACAAGTGTCTCTTGATTTCATTTGTGATTCCAGTTTGAATTCGAGGTTTTTCATCTAGCGTTAAATGCACACATTAGTAAGACCACAGTTAAGCTGGAAGATTCCTATGTATGTCAATTTGATGGTGGACAAGTGCTTGTTATAGTAATCTGTTTTATTACAATTCTTATGGCCTCTAGATCTCTGCGGAGGGTGGAAATGATTTTTTACTCTGGCCCGTATACTTTCAGTAGGATTACTGATTCAATTGTTGGTTGGTTGAATGAAAGTTATAATCTCTTTAAAAATCATCTTGTCAGTCCAAATGGTAAACGCAATAGCAAAGTATGTTAGGTTGCTAATGCAAAACAAAGTTTTCTAAATCTTTCTCATAGTTGGCTTACACGTTTTTAATAAAGTATGTTAGGTTTCTATATCCATATTTTAGGTATTACTGTCTCCACAGCCCATCCTAAAACAAAAGATAGTGGGGGAATATATACTATCCCAGTAGTTTAACAAAAGCTACAGCTTAATGCTTTTCCCGTAAAAGTTGATGACAACATGTATCTACCTTTCTTTTGATAAACCATTTTTGTACCAAGATTTGGGCTCACTTGCGTATGTAGAAGCAAAGAACACTAAGCTTATGGTTCTTACTGGTCCTCCATTAATGACAACATGTATGTAGCCTTAGTAGTTCGTATTAGACTTAAACGTTCAAGTTGTATTCAATTTCAGTCGTTCTTGTTTGTTTTTCTTCATTCGTCCCAGTAATTTGGAATCTACTGTATATATCCAGTTCTGGTATTTATGATGATCGTTTTAAGGCTCTCCTTTTTGGCTGATTCGATGGGTTACATTATATTTTGTGTGGAACCCATAGCTTGAAGGTTCTCCTTTTTTGGTGATTTGATAAATTGTGCATGCACATATTTGATCTGACTTGCTTACGGTGATCTTTTACATGGAACCAATAGATGGAGACGCTCCATACACCATTCCAATAGTGTTATAACGAGGCTGGTGTGAGCCACTTTTAGCATCTGTAGTTTTTTTTTCTTCATGCAATTGATCTTTATGTGGTTGAAATAAATAGAAAAAAAACATTTATAAATCATATGGCAGTATGTAATACTAGCATCCATTTCTGCAGTCAAAATGCCATCCATCTTGAGGAAAAGGAGAGAAGAGAGAAAGAGATGCGGGATCAGATCGTCAGTGAAGCAGAGGAGTATATACAATCTTTCTATG
>JAYMSU010001090.1:0-11269 GCA_036897765.1 Erodium chrysanthum | reverse complement strand
TTATAAGGTACTTTTTTGTTTGTGGGCGATCTATCTGGGTACTTATTTGCATTTAACCCTATTTAATTAACACAAAAGACATTCAACACAGATAGGGTTATGATTTATGCACATCCACTATAAGAAATTCTGAAAAAAGAAAGGTACGTGCATGAAAATTTAAAAGGTCCTTTAATAAAATAAAAAAAAAGTTGATATCTTGGAATAAGATATGAATATGCTCTTCCTTTTCATCATTATTCGAATCTGAAAATATATAATTGTATCATCTTCATCTTCCTTTTCCTGCCAAGCCTTATGGTTGGTGTTTTCAAGACACATCTTACCATCGAAAACATATCCTTAAAAGCAGCTTTCGGACATACATATGAAATAAATAAATAGCTATGCATGTTACTATGAAGTGTGAATATGAATATATCACGTACGGTATATATATATTATATAATGGACCTCCCATTACGAAGACCATGTTGCGTTGTTGACCTTTCATTATACCTCTCCAATTTATTATATGTCATGCCCAACTCTTCTTTCAATAACAAATTCAAACCCAATCAATATTATTAACCGTGTTTGATGAGTTGACATATATTATATAATATTTTACAAGTAGTAGGTTGTCGTATGAAAAAGAAAAAAACGATAGATCGTATAAACATTATTCGTGTTTTGTAAAAATGTGAGAAGAAATCTCACTTGGGTTGTCTTGTTGATCACTAGAATGACGCAGAAGGAGAAGTGAAAAGAGGAGGTCGTCAGTCACAGAGGAAGTGTGCAAGGAGAATCAAGTGATGTTTGTCGATGTATCGATTAGGGACTGATTTGTTCTTCTCATATTATCGGTTACTATTTTGATTAGTTTAATTTGTTAATATTTGGTTGAATTTGATGAATTACTAATTTGTTTTGAACGTGATTTCGTGTGCTTTTTTAAAAAAATTGAATTGAAATTAATTTATAAAAATAGGGTTTGAATGGAACAGAAACAAGATGACTGTGCCATGTTTTTTTAGTGCCCTATGCCTCTGGGCGACACAGCGTAAGACGAATGCGTCGCCTCAGTGTATCAATGAGGTGACACGACATCTGTTTGACCTAAGTGATTCATTAGAACGACGTAGTCTACACATCTAAAAAGACATAATTAATGTTACATCTCCCAAGTGTTTGGGCGGCAAATTCTAAACGATATAACCAGATATGTCTTAACCTTTAAACGACTTAATCAACGACTAAGACGACACATCATCTCGTCACCCCTTGGTGCAATAGTGATAGTGTTATCGCAAACTACTTGATGAGCTCGATTTAGGATCTCAGAACTTAATTCGATTCCTTTTTCATACCCGAAAGCTTGTGGTCGCATCACCATTTTTGTCTCTCTCTCTCTCACTGAAATCATATGCATTGCATCACAGCTTCGTTCCCATGTTACTGTTAATGAGTTGTGTGAGTTGTCATAAAGTGTAACGAACTCAAATTTTAATTAAATCATAAGCAAGCCACACATCTAATTAACAATATTTTACTAAAATTATTGCTTCAAGAAAAATAACGAATCGGTGACTTTTAGGAATAGAAACTCAACACTCTACCATATATGTTTAATTTCATTATCTTTTGCGTCATGACACCGAGTGAGATAGATTTAATAAACTCTTCTACACATGATTTGATGTTACCTAATCATGATCAAATACTTATAATTAAACTTATTTTATCAAATCATAATCAAGTTTGACCCTAAACCAATCCTAACGAAGAACAAGATTTTGTTAATGCTAAGTTGAGTGTGACCCTTGCACAAATAGTAATTTCATAATTGAAAAAATTGACTGTGCACCGTCCGATTAAGGAGTGTTTATCTTAACAGGGACAAGCTAATTCTGATTTGTTGGAACCAAATTAAACTACCCAAGTGAACATAAAGTTGTGATTTTTATAATCTTGGTAAAATTTTCTCGGCAAGATCTTTGTTTTTCTGAGGAAACAAACAGAGATTAATTTAAACAAATATTTACTACTTCTCTCAATTTCTCTCTCCATCACACATTTGTTTTATTCGGCCTCGGAAACACTTATTTATGCTTACTCACCACACACTATCTCTCACCCAACGATCCTTTCATTGCTGAGCTTGTTTTTGCAATTTTGCCCCCAAATCAAATCTCTGTGATTCTCTTCATTTTCCTCAGAAATCAGAAGCTGATCTCTTCTGGGTTCATCTGAATCTTCACTCTCAGGTTATGTAACTGCTTACCAGTCACATATTTTTCTCGCGAGCTCTTGTTCGAAGCGTTTTGCTTTGCTGTTTAAGAAAAAAAAGGTTCTTCCTTTCTGCATAATGTAACTGTTTCTCTCTGTTTGATCAATGCCCATTTGCTCAATAGTGTTCTAAATCATTTCTATTGTGATTTCGATCATGGGTTCTCGCTAAAATCGCTGTATGCAATCCTTGTTCCTTTTGTCTTTGCTGTTGAGGTCTCTTTCTGGTGCATTCTGGTGATGCCCATTTGCTTCAAATTGTTGTAAACAGTCAAAAAAATCTGGAATTGATTATGGGTTTTCGTTAGTTGAACTGTTTATGTTCTCTTGGGGTCCTCCAAGTATTTAGCTTTAACTAGAATTTTCAGTAGTTGTGGCATGTAAAGCTGTGCCATGTAATTGATCTCATAGTATTCAACTACAATCTGGTGTTTTTGGTGAACGTGTGGTGAGATTTGGTTGATGAGTAGAAGGATTTTCATGTAATTAGTAGGGAAAGGGAGGTGATGGATCTGATGATGCTTGTCAAAGTCAACCGCTAGTTGTGATCTGAGCACATGGAGATTGTCTGTTTATTTCCTTAGTTTAGACTTCTGAATTCACCATGAGTTCTATCCGTTAATCCAATTTTGAGTCAACTGATTCATTACTAATTCTTTTGTTCTTCATAGCTATATATACCCGTCATTCTATATATATACTTCCTCAAATGTAAAGATTCTTTAGTTACATACATTTTATTCATGGACCTCATCTAGGCTCCATTATAGAGAATAATGATGAATCCTAATTCATCCTCTCTCTTTTCTGAAATCACTAAAATTTAATAAAGTCCGGTCTCTCTTCCCACTTTTTCTTGTAACTTTTCGTCATTTATGCGAGTTTAGTTTGTCATATTGGCCTCTCGAGTTCATACAACCTGAGTTAGCGTCTTCTGTTCTCAAAAGAAAAAAAATCCACCATTTGAAAAAAATACCCAATCTTTTCTGGTTCAAAAAAAAATCTGATCATCATGGAAGAGACATTTGTTCCACTCCGAGGGATCAAGAATGACCTCAAAGGAAGACTTTCCTGCTACAAGCATGACTGGACCGGTGGGCTCAAAGCTGGTATCAGGTTTGTGATGCTAGCTCCCATATCTCATCTATAAAGGCATGTATGCTAATGTTGAGCCACTCTAACATTTAATTTTCTGATTAAAATCCTAATTAACCATCTCCATTGCGCGTTTCATTCTGATTAAATTTATGCCTATTAAAATTGTTACTCAGGATACTAGCCCCCACTACATATATATTCTTTGCTTCAGCAATTCCAGTTATATCCTTCGGAGAGCAGTTGGAAAGAGAGACAAGTAGGCATTTTTATTCATTGCCCCCTTATAGTTGGTACTTATGATGTAAGTGCTAAAACTCATTTTTATTCATTGGTTACAGATGGAACTTTGACTGCGGTGCAGACTCTTGCATCGACTTCACTCTGTGGCATCATCCATTCGATTGTTGGAGGACAGCCCCTGCTCATACTAGGGGTGGCTGAGCCAACGGTTCTGATGTATACATTTATGTTCAACTTTGTGAAGGATAGGAAGGATTTGGGGCAGGAACTATTCTTAGCCTGGACAGGATGGTATGTTCATTACATTTTGTTACCTAAATAAAACATTGAACAGTTTTTTTATGATCATTTTATTCATATAGGGTTTGTGTGTGGACGGCCCTTTTGCTCTTCTTGTTAGCTGTTCTTGGTGCATGCTCACTAATCAATAGATTTACGCGTGTTGCTGGTGAATTATTTGGTCTGCTGATTGCAATGCTGTTTATGCAACAAGCAATAAAGGTGAGTACTTTTCTGATCTTACCTCAACAATGAAGTATTGTTAGGGTTTTAGTATTTGGATCCCCAAAATCTCCTAGAGAACAAACCGATATGTTTACTAAGGGTTTCATTTTATAGGGAGTTGTGGAGGAATTTGGCACACCCCGGAGTGAGAACCCTAATGAGCCTGCATTTTTACCTTCTTGGAGATTTGGCAATGGAATGTTTGCATTAGTCCTGTCCTTTGGTCTTCTTCTTACTGCACTAAGCAGCCGTAAAGCTAGATCCTGGCGCTACGGGGCAGGTATAAAGCCTGCCTTTAAATATCCTAAATAGGAAAAGTTGGGAATTAGCACATTTGTTTTTGGGAAAATCGCACTCAGCTACCCTTAAGTATGCACCATCCGCAACTAACTACCCTTAAGTTCGTTTAGGCTCAATTTACCCCAATCCCGTCAACCTTTTGGGTGTGAAATGACGAAAATACCCTCACAAACAAAAAAGGGTGTTTTCGTCATTTCACATCAAAAGTTGACGGAATTGAGGTAAATTGAGCCCCAAAACTTAGGGGTTGTCAAAAACTTTAAACTTAGGGGTAGTTGATTGAAAAAGGTGCATACTTAAGAATAACTGAGTGAGATTTTCTCTTAAATTAAGTGATAACTATAAATAAACTATGACATGAACAAGGAAAACAAACAGATATGGTGGATTGGCAAACCAAGCTAACAATATGCAATCGTAAATGGAAATGGGAGAACACTGGAAAATAATTTACAAAATCCAAGTGAAGTACATATGATGAAGGTGCTACCTGAGCCACATTTGCACGAGACATTGGAGTCTGTTGTTGCCTTTCATTTGCAGAGGGTGCCCTAGGTAGGGACGCTTGAGAAACAGGGCTCGGACTGTTGAGGATAGGAGAATTCACACCGAGTCTTGATCTTTGCTGTAAATTTGGATTTGGCGAAAGGGACTGCGCTGGGAGGGCCTGGATTGCTACTGGAGTTCTGGTTATATGTCTGGGTATTAATGACGGTCTCCCATACTCATTACGAACAAGAGAATCAAGTTCTGGCGCTTGTGATGACTGCAAATTGTTGACTCCAGAGTTTTGACTATTTGTCACCAAGGTCGACATATTAGCACCACCACCTCCATGAACCCCATGTTCTTGATTGGATGACAATGCATTAGCAAACTGTGAGAGGGCACCAGCAACTTGAGCATCTTCCCCAATAATAGTAGAAAAGTAAAGACCAGCCCAAAAGTCCTCCTCTACCTGAGCACCTACATTTTGGTCAAGCCCGTTGGAATTGTTTAATCCGGGCAGTGGATCGATCTGGAGAGGTTTTACATCTTCGGTTTCACGTGTGTCTGCAGCAGTCATCTCATCATCATCATCATCATCCTTACTAAGATCCAAAACAAGAGGATGAGCATCTAGCGTGCTGCTAGGTTCTTGCTGCTCATTGGTGGCAGTGTGTGCATGATCTGCATTATCATCTGTTTCCACGAGAGCTTTCCATGATCCATCAGAAGAGATAATCACACCCTCAACACTGTCTCCGACCTCTTTAAGGACCTGTTAAGGAGGAAAGAGAAAATTGTAAGTTGAGGAAAAAACAATACCGTGCAGTGATGTGGGAGTTGTAGCTACTGACCTTAACCATATTTTGATCCACACGGATGTCAAGGTAGCATAGATACTGATTACAGTGTGGGCAACGCCAGGATGGTCTTCTTGAATTTATGTCAATATAGTTGCTAAAATCGAAACACTGGAGCACAAGTCAGAGACAATGAAATTCATGAGTTCCTCAAAAAAAAAAAATCATGAGAGAGAGTAGTGCATAAATGGACTAGCAAACGTATTATTTCTACTAATTGTAGAGCAACACATCTAACAAACTGGATTCCAAGAAAACAACACTGCCAGATTTAAAATTTGAGCTCAATAACTCATCAATGGAGGATATTTACAGGCCTCAGTTTCTGTATAATATGTTGCAGCTGAATGTTTTCCAAAACTATAGTCAACAGGTTTGAGTAACGGTCGGTTCGGTCCGTTTTACAACGTTTTTAAATCCGAAGTAGTATTTTTGGATTAAATTTTCGGATAAAATAACCACCCAGAAAAAAACCCGACCAAAAACCGCCGGTTATTTTCAGATGAAAACCGAAAAAACCGCATTTTTTTCAACAATTACGAAAAAGTCACACATACAATAGAAATTAATTAAGTTTTCAACAAATTAAATAAGCAAGATTGAACTCATTAGAAAATAGGTATAGCTTAAAGGAAATGAGTTGAATTTAAAATAAATGAGCTTAATGAAATCATGGATTTAACAAAAAATAAATAAGTTTAACTAAAAAAAATCAATTTTAGGCTAAAATTAATAGGTGGTCGGTTTTTGTTTTTTTCCGGTCGGTTTTCCATCTAAAAAAATCCGATCCGAAAAACTAGTTTTCGGTTTCGGTTATGGACTGGTCTGTTTTTTCGGTTTGACGTTTTTTTTGCTCACCCCTAGATGCACTAAACAAAAACTAGTAAGAAATCATTAATACCATGAGATTTCAAAATTTTACCCCGAAGAATAACATCAGATAAAGTTTAATGAGGATGGAAGCAGTAACTTAAACATGGACACTTGGGTTAGGAATGACTAACTTATCACAGAACACAACCCTATACAGCATCATTATTTGTATACATAAAGGTAGGCATTTTATGACATATGAATCGATGTAACAGAACATAATACAATATCATCTAGATATTGCACAGAGCACTAACCTGAAGATGTTTGCACAAAAGTCCTTTGACAGGGGTTTTGATTCGCTTATAACTGTTTAAGATGGAGAAGCAAAAGAATGAATAAGTACATTGGGAGAAAGTCATCAGTAAAGAAACAGAAACAGTATTTATATCCTGGTATTTAAATAATTGCGTTTAATTCACTATTTATATTTTTTTTGAGTGGTAGTACAACTTAGTCTAGAAATAAACCAAAAACTTGATTCGCCTCAACTTTAAGTAATTAGTCTCAAACTAATAGTTAGGCTATTCTGGCCCATCAAAAAAAAATATAATTTGGCTATTCCTTTTCTGTGGACTTGACCCATAGTTGTCACAGTACTTTGTTCTATCCCAACTTCATTGTGAAGAATAAAAACCAAGCTATCAGCATAATATGATTGACTCAACCCATAACATTTACAGGCTACTTATTTTGTGTGAGAGTTAACTACCATATCAAAGTTGTTGAATCTAAATGTATTTTACAGGTAGCTCAACAAGTTTAATACCAGAAAAAAAAACTGTTTCACATAAGAGTAATAAAATGAAAAGTATTACTACATACCTTATAGGACAATTAAGTGATATTCGTGATGGCCCCTCGATTATTTCAGAATCTAGATCCAGATTAAGAGAGAGAATAAGACACAGTGATATCATGCGTTCAAACATCCTACATAACTTGTCCTTTTGGGCATACCTGAATCGATTGAAAGAACAGCATGCTGAACATATTCTTCTAGTACTGGAATTTCTTGTGATGGTGTTACACTCATAAAGGCAACAACTATAATATAATGACCTTCACATTATTAAAGTGATAGTTAGATCTGGAAAAATATCCTTCTACAAAATGTGCATACATTGACATAGAAGACATGTAATAAAGCATACCATTGAACTGTCCCACTGCCTGAAGAAGATTTGTTCCATATTTAAGCATTGAAGTCACATTTGTCGGCAACTGTGGCCCAGGATCCTGATAACAAGAAATGAAATATATAGAAATAAAATTAAACCTCTGTCACTATTTGCAACAAGTGGTCACTCACTTATCCAGGAAGTAGGGCAAGTAAACTGACCATGGAAACATTAGTCCTTTTATCCACGGCCTTTCCATTTAAAAGGAAGCTACAGAGTTAAAAAAAGATGCAGTGGTCAGTGTACAATGTAAAATACCTCTCTACTCACTAACAGAAGAGGGGAACAATGAGTCATACTTCACTAGTTGGGGAGTTATAACACATGCAGAATTTTCTATATTATCTTTCTGTGCCACAAAAAGGCGCTGCAGGCAAAAGTGAAAAAAATATACATACACGTGAGAAGCAGAAATATTTATTTAACCAATAAGAAGTCAGATAAGAGAAACTAAGAAATAAATGTGGAAACTAAGATTAAAAGAAAAACCATTGCATGTAAGTATCAAACAATAAGAACTCATTCAGTATATGTAACAGCAAGAGCTTGGAAAAAGAAGCTATGTTTAGTAACCAGATTAAATCGCTGAGACTAAATAGATCAAATCTAGAAATTGTATCTCAATTAAGGATATTAATTTGATATCAGAATTTTTATTTTATGGGCTTATACATAAGGAACTGTATATAGAGAAAGATATGATTTGCTTTGACTAACTTATGAGATGACAAATGGTATTGAGCTCATTCATTAAAAAAAAATAGACGTGGACATAAATAAGAGGACAAGGCAAGCATCATAGGAGTTGTCCAGGGGTAGAATAGTCTATTGGAATTACGAGTACCAATGAAAATAGAAAATACCTCAAACACAAAAACATAAAAGAAGCATAGGTTCAATTTCAGCAATAAAAAATTGTACGTTAATAACAGAAGAAACAGTCTACACACACTATCAAAAGATTAAACTAAGCCTACATGGAAACTACTCCACAGATGACTGTGAGAGCCTTATGTATATAGACCAACTGCAAGCTTACTATTTTTTCTTCTGCAGAATGTGAAGTCTGCTTTGAGATATTGAAATCAGTCACATATGCCCCATATCCAGGCTGCATCCGAACAAATATAAAAAATTCCAAATTAAGTACCATGTTTTGATGTTAAACCTTCAAGAAAAATAAGATGAAAGGAAAATAACCTTCACTTCAAGAGAGGCCAGTATCTGTCCCATTTTCATTTGAGGGTAGAACCTACACAATACATTTTTCAGTAGCATTAGTTTCTTATAATAATGCACACCAGCAGCACCTCTGTATCCCAGTTCATTTACCACAGTAACTATCACATATAGTTGTTCTACATCACATACTGTCTAACACATCATGACAACAGATGACAAACATAGAACTTGAGTTATGGTACTCAGCAACCTTCATACTATGAGAAACTATTAGCATAAGTTTGGTTTAATGCCCCAAAGTAAAAAAGGACTGTCATCTAAAGAGAATCTCCAGTTACATTTTGCATAAAATTCAAGCTTCCAATTTTTATGGGTATTACCTTGCATATCGGTAGGTTCAGTATCATTATCTACTAGACAGGTGTTTATTAATCATGACCTCTGAATCAACTTAGATGTCAAGCTAAGCAAGTACCTTCTCATAATGGTTGAAATAGTAGCATCAATTTCATCTGCTTCAGCGCTCATGTCTCCAGGATAGCAAAAGCTGCTCCCTATCTATATAGATAGTAAGATGACTATTACTAACATCTACGGTGGTGCACAAACTACAAACCTAGGTTATATGAACTATGAATTAATTAAAGCAAACCTCATTTGCAAGAGTTAAGAGTTCTTCTGCCTCCTTGCCCGAAAACCATCCAACCTTGCATGCACTCTACATGTTATGAAAAAAATGCACTTTATTGAGTCACAAGTACACACAAAGTTAAAGTTTTGAAATATAACTTTAGGATATCCGTAAGGATCTATAAGAGGCAAAGGGAAACAATGATAAATTTAAAAAAAAACTCTTGTGCACTTGATACAACAATAGAAGAGATACAATGATCCGTACTATTCATAATAAACGTTTTATTTGGCTTTTAGCGAACATTAACACTAATTCTGTCAGTGATTGGCTTTCCTCGTATGCCCAAATATTGACCAGCTCTAAGTTTTGTATAATTAAATAGTCCAAGAGATAGTATAGGAAAAATAACAAAAACTGATTCATCATATAAGGAAACTGGGGGATCATGTGGAACAACAGGGATAAATAGATTAACTGTAGCAGAACAAGCACTAAAAAAATAAAAACAGAATAAATGGGCCAAGTAAAAAAAGAAGGAACATATTCTGCATTTGCAACATACCTTCACAGAAATCATCAGCACCATGATTGCGGCTTGTAAGAATAGGTCATTTCCATTCTGACATAACTGCAGCGAATACAAGAGTAAGTACAAGAATGCTAGTTTGCATAAAATTCATTGTGAGAGAATGAATATGTAGATATAGAGAATGTAAAGTAGGTGTATCATATAATCCTCCTCAAGACACATATTTTAGTTAACCAAATAGGTTGTATGTATATACATCAAATGCAAAGGGGTGACTCTCTTGCCCAAAATGACATGTACTGCCAAGCAAAAGTTTCAAGTTATTACAGTGATCAATTTATCACAATCATTGTGCTGAACAGCAAGAAAGTATTTGGGAAATAATAAGCGGACGAAGTATCCACCTAAGGATCCCCAAGATCTTTGAAAAGTCAAATGGGAAAGGACTTGTGAGGCAGAACTGATCTATCCTCTTCTTTCTCTCAACTTAGCTCCCAAGATAGCCTAATATACTCGACATGTTATTTGGCCAAACCGCAGCTGTTGCAGAAGTGTTATATGGGTCAATATTTCTGTCAGGATTTGGCCCACTACACTCCTCAGCTCCACCATCTGGTGGTCCATGTTTATAAAAAGGCAAAAAAATATCTGCAATTCAAATTTTAGGCCTGTACCCATACCTACATATACAATTTCCAGCAAGCCAGGGACAAAGCTTCAAATCTCATAAGGTTTGGAAGCCTAATGAGTTTTAGCTTTTGTGGACAAGCTTATACCTGACTTTCAGCAAATACAATAGCCTTACCACAAACCATCTGTCGAGCTGAGCCATACAGGTACTAGATAAAATATAAATAAAAATACAGGACATTAGTATAACTAGTATATCAAGACAATGCAGAAAGTTATGCTACATATGAAAAAAAAACTTTTCCAAAACACGCATGGTTTACTCAGTTGTGCAGAAGCACATGCCACTGTATCTCTTAAAAACAAGAGTCAATTCTCAAAGGAAACTAAATTGATACTAAATACAGAAGAAATAATGAGCATGGTTTTAAAAGGCTGTCGAGGCTTACGCCTCGAGGCGCGTCTCGAGGCGAGGCGGCCAAAT
>JAYMSU010001089.1:0-11271 GCA_036897765.1 Erodium chrysanthum | reverse complement strand
GGGGGGGGGCTCCATCCGGACTCTCGAAGCACTGGAGTTCCCATAGCCGTTGACGGAGTGATATGGACGGAGAAATCTCCCAACCAGTCATGAACAGAAACATTAATTACCCTTAAAACAAACATTCAAATGTAAATACGAGAGGGGTAATATCGTAATATGACGGACCCGGTGGACATTTGCTTAAGTCTAATCCGTTTCAGAAAAAATAAAGAAGATTAAATACCTTTTGTGAAGAAAGACATAACGGTCTAGAATTACGCGGTAGAAACAAACGGATGGATTGACGCGTGAGAGAGCAACACCCGAAAAAGAAAACAACAAAAGGCTCTCACACACCGCACACCTTGCCTTGCTTTGCGACAACGAAACGTCGCCGTATCGCTCTCTCTCTTTTAACATCGCAAAACAGACGCTAGCTACTGATCTCTCCCACTCTTCCTCTCAAATCCGCAATACCGATCTCTATCTTCTCCTTCAATTTCATTCCAAAATCGCCATTTTCTCTCTCTCCGGATCATTCTTTCTTAGTATTTTTCTATAATTGCTTGCATTGTGTAGTGTAAAGAATCTGAAATCTGCAATTTCTTCTTCTTCTTCCTCTTCCAAGGACGAGCTATTGATTTGAATTCTACTGTAAGTCTTCTTCGCCATCTTCTGATTTTCGATCCGCCATTTCCGAGCATTCATGTTTTTCCCTACTTCCATGATTATATGTAGTGTTGATGTGATAATCTCTGTGCGTGTGTGTGTGTTTACCGTCGCATTTCATCTATGTTCGATTTTGTGTTGTTTGAGGGTGTCGTCGGAGTTGAGCTGACTAGGTTACTGTAACGAGTCGGCGAATTTCTCTTAGATTTGGGGAGGAACTGATTGATTTTTCTCTCCATCGCATTGTAACTTTTGCCACACTCAACTAGTAAAAAAAAGTGAATGTAAAAATCTTCTGTAGCTACTACGGTGTGTGAGTTTTGGTGGTTGAGATTACTTTGCTGGTGAAGAGTGTGTTGAGATTTGTGGTGAATTGGGGATTTGGGGGAGTGAGTGCGACTCTGATGCATGTTGTGAATTCAGGAAATAACTCGGGAATGGAGTCTCATTCCCATCAGAGAAGAGGTGGACCTGTGCCCTCTTCGCCGACCCCGAGGTCGAGTGAGAAGATGAGCAGAGATTTCCGATCAGGAGAATCAAATTCTAGTCACAAGAGCGATAGGGAAAAGGGTGTGAATGTCCAGGTTCTACTGCGATGTAGGTGAGTGTTCAGTTTGGTGTGTTTGCTGAGTTCACTGATTTTGATTTTTGATGCTCAGTTGGTTTAATTTGCTTTGCATTTGTAATTATAGGCCATTGAGTGATGATGAGAAGAGGATGCATACACCCGTGGTAATAACCTGCTATGAGAGTAGAAGGGAAGTTTCTGCAATGCAGAACATAGCTAACAAGCAGATTGATAAAACCTTTGTGTTTGACAGGGTTTGTGTTTCTTGTTTGATTTTTTTCCTTACATGTTTGCTTGATCTGTTATGCTTATTGTTCTTTTTAGTCCTTGGGTTAAGGAGATCAAAATGACCCCTATACTTGAAAATGCCAATTTTGTATGTTGTTAGTTGTCACTGAAATATAATCAATTCAAACATGAAATATTGGCAAAATAAAATAATGTGTCATTAGGTAAGTCACGGGAATAACAAAAAGATGTGGTGGCAGTAGCCTCATGGGATAGAAGGGTGATTTGTGGGTTTTGTTTTCTACTTTATGCTATATGAATTTTCTTTACTTCAATTTTCTGCCCAAGGCTGCATTGTAATTTTTGAGAGTGCTGTCTAGGTCTTCGGTCCGACATCCAAGCAAAAGGACTTGTATGATCAGGCTGTGTCTCCTATTGTGAATGAAGTTCTCGAGGGCTATAATTGCACCATATTTGCTTATGGTCAGACAGGAACAGGGAAAACATATACTATGGAAGGAGGAGCAAGGAAAAAGGTTTAGTTTTCATTGAAGATAGTGAAACAAAAAATATCCGTCCTTCACATTTGATGCATATATTTCTGATCGATTTCCTATTTAATTTCTTTTGGTAGAATGGTGAATTCCCAAGTGATGCTGGTGTCATCCCAAGAGCTGTTAAACAAATATTTGAAATATTAGAAGCTCAAAATGCAGAGTATAATATGAAAGTAACATTCTTAGAGCTGTACAATGAAGAGATAACGGATCTTTTGGCACCAGAGGAAACTTCAAAATTCATCGAGGATAAGTCTAAGAAACCCCTTGCTCTCATGGAGGATGGTAAAGGTGGTGTATTTGTCAGGGGCTTAGAAGAAGAGATTGTATGTTCTGCGAATGAAATTTATAAAGTTTTAGAGAAAGGTTCTGCAAAAAGGCGCACAGCAGAGACTCTTCTAAACAAGCAGAGCAGTCGTTCTCACTCTATATTTTGTATCACAATTCATATTAAGGAGTGTACTCCAGAGGGAGAGGAAGTGATCAAATGTGGGAAGCTAAATCTTGTTGATCTTGCTGGTTCTGAGAATATCTCACGATCTGGTGCAAGAGATGTAACTCAGCAAACCCTTTTTTGTATTCCACTGAAGAACATATTCCATATAATGAAGTAAAATGGTAATGACCCAAACTCTAGTAAGTTGTTTAATTGCATCTGACCAGAAGCAATGATTTCTTGCAGGGCAGAGCAAGGGAAGCTGGGGAGATTAATAAAAGCTTGCTTACTCTTGGCCGTGTCATTAATACACTCGTTGAGCATTCTGGTCATATTCCATATAGGTATTAGCCATAGTTAGACATTTAACTATTTGATTCTTGTTTTCCTGACAGTTAGAATAACTGTTGTGAGAACTGTTGGAAATATCAGGGATAGCAAGTTAACGAGGTTGTTGAGAGATTCTCTAGGAGGAAAAACAAAGACATGCGTAATTGCTACAGTTTCGCCTTCTATACATTGTTTGGAAGAAACACTCAGCACTCTGGATTATGCTCATCGTGCCAAAAATATCAAAAACAAACCAGAGGTCAGATTTTTGTTGACATGCATATGAAAAATATGTTGTATTAATTCTCTTTTCTTTTGTTGCAATCTATTATTTACTCATATTTGAAGTTGGATTTCTATATAAGAGCAATCAGAAGTTGATGAAATTAGTTCACTTTTCTTTTGTTGCAATCCATTTTTTACTCATATCTGAAGTATTTATGTATCAGGTCAATCAGAAGATGATGAAATCTGCAATGATTAAGGATCTGTATTCTGAAATTGATCGACTTAAGCAAGGTTGAATGCCCTCTCTAAATCCACTTTTTGATGGCTATTTTCTTTCCATAAACAAAATAATTATTGCAAGAAAGTGGGGACTTGGGTCTGAAAAGTGTGCTGATGATACATGTTAATGTTTTTAATGCTAAAATAGAAGTTTACGCCACTAGAGAGAAGAATGGAATTTATATTCCACGAGATCGTTATCTTCAAGAAGAAGCAGAGAAGAAGGTAACACCTTTAATTTGCATGAACTTTCACAATGAGCTGAGCTCTACTTTGTTAACTTAAGTCATATCTGTCCTTTCCCTAGGCAATGGCTGAAAAAATAGAGCGTATGGAACTTGTGTCAGAATCCAAGGACCGAGTATGTTTTCCAATAATTTTGATCTCTTCCTTTTCTTTCTGGATTGCTATATAGGAATGAACTTAATGTTATGTGATAATTTGTATGCAGCAAGTGTTGGATCTTCAGGAAATTAGCAATTCTCAGCAACAATTGATTACAGAGCTAAGTGATAAGCTTGAAGTAACTGAGGTATATATATGAGAATACATTTCTGCATATATCTTACTAATTTTCATATAATTCGATTGAGTGTTTGTCCCAGTTTTACTCGCTTCTCATCTTACGCTAAATTCCCGGTTGAACATAATTTCAGAAAAAACTTGAGGAAATTGAAAGTACGTTATTTGAACTTGAAGAAGAACACAGACAGGCAAATGCAACAATTAAAGAAAAGGAGTTTCTGATATCTAACCTCCTGAAATCTGGTGAGCAAATTGCATCTTGTTGTCAAGCTTGTTACAGTCTGCCTGCCATTGTCTCTGTATTTTACGCATTAAATTGTATTATTCAATTTGAGTTCTTGTTCATTGGCTTATGTGGTGACCCACCCTTCACTTAGCTTCTACAGTGACCCTGTTTTACAGACCTTTAAGCATCATTGATTGGTAATCTTGTCTTCTATATTCAATGATATGCCTTTTGTTTTCTCAGAGAAAGCACTTGTTGAGCGTGCATTTGAGATTCGAGCTGAACTAGAAAGTGCTGCCTCAGATGTTGCAGCCTTATATGACAAAATTGGTATGCTACAATTTCAGAGCAACTACTGTTGTGTTATTTTGTGCAAAAGTAATGGTATTTTGGTTGGTTTTCAGAGCGCAGAGATAAGATAGAAGATGGAAACAAGATGCTTATCCAGAAATTCCAGTCCCAGTTAACTCAGCAGCTTGAAATATTACACCAATCTGTCGCAGCCTCAGTCACACAGCAAGAGCAGCAGCTGAAAAACATGGAGGAAGATATGCACTCCTTTATATCTACTAAGGCTGAGGTAAAAAGGCACAGATATTGAATTGTTTCATGATTGCTTTCGTCAGCCCTTTTAACTTTATTTCCTATATGCATCTAGGCTACTGAAGAACTTTGCGAGTGGCTAGGGAAGTTAAAGAATTTGTGTGGTTTTGGTATCACAGCTTTGGATGATATGGCTGGAGAGCTCGATGAAAATTGTAAATCCACTTTTTGTGATCTCAACTCTGAAGTCTCTAAGCATTCATCTTCCCTTGAGGAGGTAAGTTGATTTTTCAACTGCTACGTTTGTTTAACCCTTTTTACCCTTGTTTGCCATATTTGATCCCCATTTGCATGATCCAGCTCTTCAAAGGAATTGCTTCAGAAGCTGATGTATTGCTTAATGATCTCAAAAATAGTCTTCACAATCAGGAGGATAACTTAGCTGCATATGCACAACAACAGCGTGAGGTCTGTAGCCGGATGTTTAAATGTTATTTAACCATCTATGTTGGGATTTTTAAAAACGTTTCTGTCCTTAAAGCAAATGCCTCTTTATTATTTTATTTGAATGCAGGCACATAGCAGAGCAGTGGAAACTGCACGGTCAATTTCTAAAATAACTGTGAATTTCTTCCACACCCTAGATATGCATGCTTCCAAGCTTACTCAAATTGTGGATGAATCTCACACCGTTCATGACCAGAAACTGACTGAACTTGAAAAGAAATTTGAGGTGTGAAGTTTATAATTTCACGTTTTAGAATCTCAAACTTTTCATGACAAAAGCCTTCTTTTTCTTTCGACCAGCAGCAGCCATCTTATATATATATTTTTAATATCATAGTGTGCCATCTCATTGCTTTTAGGAATGTGCTGCCAATGAGGAGAAACAATTGCTGACAAAGGTGGCAGAGCTGCTTGCGAGTTCCAATGCTAGGAAGAAAAAATTGGTATGCCATTCTTCTGTTTATCTGTTAGCTAATTTCCTATTTATACACTGTTCACTTTCACCGCATATCTAAGAATTCCATGTCAGCATGTTTACATCTATAGTCTATACTTTCTGTAGGTACAAATGTCAGTGCATGATCTTCGGGGCAGTGCAGCCAGCACTACCAGCAAGCTACAACAAGCAATGTCCACCATGCAGGATACAACTTCTTCTATCAAAGCTGAATGGAAGATTCACTCTGAAAAAACTGAATCCCACTTCACTGAGGATATTTCTGCTGTGGAAAATGGAAAAAATGACCTGGAAGAGATTCTCCAGAACTGGTACGTATACTGCTGCAATGGCAAAATTCCCTGGCTCGGTCTGGACACAAGGCTTGTGCTGCATTAGCTTTTTGAAGCTGTTTCTGTTATCTTATTCTGTTCTGCTTACAGTTTGCAAAAGGCAAAAATGGGTGCTCAACAATGGAGAAATGCTGAAGACTCCTTGCTCAGTCTGGAAAAGAGCAATGTTGATTCTGTGGATTCCATCGTTAGGTACACTTCTTTTTACAAGGATGGAAGTACATATCATCTTTGACAATTTAACACTATTAATTTATTTAATTTTATTTTAATAGGGGAGGAATGGAAGCCAATCAAACTATACGTGATCGATATTCTTCTGCTGTGTCAACTGCACTTGAAGACATAGACGTTGCGAACAAGGGCCTCCTCTCATCCATTGATGGTCAGTATCTAATTCAATGATCATTTTCAGTTCAGTTATTCTACTGGTATCAGAATAATTGATGTAACCATATGCATATGCAGATTCCCTGAAACTTGACCGTGAAGCAAATGACAATCTCAATTCCACAATAGTTCCTTGTCGTGGGGATTTGAGAGAACTCAAAGGTGGACACTATCACAAAATTGTTGAAATCACAGAAAATGCAGGAAAATATCTTCTGGATGAATATAAGGTAAGCTTATTTACCTACTTTGTTTAATCGTTATATGAAGTAGACTTAGCTGTTCGATCAAAAACAGCGCATGATGTGTCTGGATAAGGTAAGCAGCAAAAGAGGAACGAGTTCATATTTTTTTATTAGCAATAACCGAGGAATGAGATCATATTATTGTATCATGATTAATATGTTTGGTGATCACTTGCAATGGTATAGGTGGATGAACCATCTTGCTCAACACCAAAGAAGAGATCATTCAATTTGCCGAGCATTGCATCCATTGAAGAGCTTAGGACCACGGCATTTGAGGATCTGTTGAAGTCATTCTGGGAAACCAGGTCAACAAAGCAAGCAAATGGAGATACAAAACATATACCAGGCTCATATGAAGCTGCACCGTCCCCTGTTGACTCCAGGTTTCCTCTAACTGCTATGAACTAGAGGGAGATGGAACAGAACAGGAATAGATCAGAAAGACGATCAATGAGTATAGTAAGAAAAGAAATTATGTACAGGAATATATATAGGAATTTTACCGATTATTTGATTGTGGGTAAAATCCAGAATCAGGGTGGTGAGAGGATTAATATGTATATATTTCTGAACCACAGGAGTTAAAACCTCTGCTTTATTGTTGAAGATAGAAGTATAGATGAGAAGAGTATTGTTTTTCCTCGAGTGTTTTTATATGAATCTTGTAAACCTTAAAGAAAAGTACCAAGAAGATTGTGTGTAAATGGCAATCTGCTGCTTGTAGTCTTAGATCAAGTTGAATAACTATGTTTGTTTTTACCGAAAATCTAAAAATGTCCTACCTCCGGTGTTAATTCTAAATCTACGTCTATCTATGACAAACTACCGAGAATACCCTTACATTTACTTTTGAATTTTCCAATTTTTTCCATCTCCCACATCGGGTGTCGGTCACTCCCTTACTGTTCGGATACAATCGGTCAAGTCGGGAAGCACCAGACACAGTTGTGAATACCCATCCAGATATGTATTGTATGGCATGCATATGAATATCAGGTGTGATGCAGAAACTGCGGGACCTCTAATTAAACATGGGGACAATTTTTTCTGCACCGTCCTGCCTACATCAGCTGTAGATCCGTGAGCAATAAGACAGTTTCTGTAATCACTCTGACACTAATTTTGTTTGTATCAATTAGAAAAATTTTCATGTGAATACTTGTAGAAAGACAGGTGATGTTAATTCAAATTTACCAGGCTAACAGCAAAACATAATATGACAGTTGCGATGATGAATTACATCAACTTGGATTCTGAATCAAATCTTGTTATACAAAACTAAAGAAGCTGCTCAAAGCAACCGAAATTAACTGCACTGCATCACTAAAAGAAGCCTTCGACAAGGGATGTGAATAATCATCAGATCAAATTACATGGCATTATCAGAATATCCTAATAAATCACCTGGAAATGATCATAACAAACTGATCACTTTTACTAACACCTCAACTTCAATCCAGATCTCTTCTTAACTACCTGCCACCAACTACAAGGTGTCTTATTTGTTATTAATACTCTGCCAGAAAGTAGTGGAACATAAGAGGTTTGGAAGAAACAACGAAGCCAAGGGTGAACAAATAGGCATGCCCAACTTAAAACTAACTCTTCCAGAACACTTCCCATATCCATGGAATGAAGAAAACCGAATCTCCTACCCAACTGAAGAACCTAACTTACCCAACAAGGAAAAAAAACCCCTAATCGTTACATTATTATCATGACTGTATCTCCTTCCAAACCATGTGTACTGTACAGAGAGCCACCGTATTGTAAAAAATCTGAAAGTAAGGGTAAAAACACCTTATATTATGTGATGCAAAAAATATATGGACCGACATCCACAATCTGGGGCCTCAAAAAGTTCACAGTTCACTTTCTACTCTACACTAAATATACACGTAAAATATCTATCCCACCTTCAACGTAGAACACCACCTTCAATCAGAAGTACCGTCATAAATAGTAGGTGGCTACCTGCAACAAAGATAAGTTTCTACTCAGGAACTTCCATGAAGGATGAGAAATGAACCAAACAGGATCAAACTACAAACTAGAAATGATATACTCGAGTTTCAAAATATTATGCGAGCTTCGAATTTTGTAGTGATTATTCACATATCCTAGACAAACAAGGAAAAATGTCCAAGAACGCGGCCTCATAAATTTGATGCTCAATAGCAAATGTTTCAATGACAGAAATAATGGTAAGACAAACTTGACTTTTGTAAATGCAACAAGATAACCGGGAAAATATTTAAGTAAAATGGACAGAGCAAGATATGTACGTGATTCATGAAAATGGCAAATACCATCATAGTGTATTAATCCATTCAAAACATTAAACATATGCTTAGTGCTAAATATATAAACTGCAAGCAAATGAAGCTTAAGAATATCAAAACTACCTGAAGTTCCTCACGGTAGTCCTGTACTTAAAAGCTCGACCTCAAAGTCTTCATTTGTCGAATTTTCTTGACACAGCAGTTTGTTCTCCACGTTGGGATTTAAGTTCAGTCCCTCCCAAACCATAGGATTGCCTTGCTGAGTACCTTGTTCAGATCCATGACTGTTTTCCACATTTTCCTCTACATTTTGTCCCAAATCATCATATCCACGCTCATCTCCCTTGTCCTCATCCATACATAATGGCTCGACATTTAGATCAGAACTAGGATCAAACCCAGTTTGCTCTGTTCCGTGATAAGCAACAGTTACTGCTCCTTGATCAGATTGCTCGGCAGCTTCTTTTTTCGGCCTCTTCCATTTCTTGGTAGACGAAGTACCATCATCCTCAAAATCTTCTTCTTCTCTTTCCCGATGCAAATAAACCCACAGTTTCCTTTCTGCATCATATTGCACACAAGGATCCCGTTCATAATGCAAACGGTCTAAGGCTCCACTAACA
The DNA here is from genome assembly GCA_036897765.1 of Erodium chrysanthum. NCBI lineage: Eukaryota > Viridiplantae > Streptophyta > Magnoliopsida > Geraniales > Geraniaceae > Erodium > Erodium chrysanthum. Next base: position 1,861 of record JAYMSU010001089.1, on the reverse strand, counting down.
ACTTGGTTAACTTGTGCATCAGACACATCTTCAACAATATATTGAGAGTCTCTTATTAAAGTACATACATCTGCTCTAGTGCCAATACTTCCAGGCAATCTAGCAGCTGCATCTCTCACGAGGCAAAGAATAGTAACATGTGGCGGCCTATCACGTTTTAGCATAAAATGGTCTCGGGCTTTTGATGTTGGCTTACCCCCACACCTTCTCAAAGGAGCAACAATGGACTTTTTACCATCAGCAGCTGTGTAACAAAAGGCTCTGTCAGGGATTGAATACCTGAGAATTTCTTCCTTGCGAAAATAACCTCTAACTTGGGCTGATCGTACTAAGACTCCTCTGAGCTCTATGGTCCCTGAACCTTTCTTTCTCGTCAATGTTGACCTGCATCAGAGACAAAGGAGGAGAAGGAAGGCTTCCTATTTGCTGAAGAGTTTCTTGACCACTTTTCAGCCAATTAGCAAATGAATCAACCAACTTCACAAGCATTTTGTGGGGAAGATCCCACACTTCGGGTGATGTTACCTCCTCAACTGTCTCATGTTCGGAAGAACTCTGAGAGACTGGGCCAATCCACGACCAACTTTTGGTGGATTTTTCATAAACCACAAGTGCCTTCCAACCCTTTGCTCCTAAAGGCGCTGTTCTTGATGAAAAGATCTTCAGAACTCCTCTTACTAAATCTTGAAGTGGTTCTTGAGTCTCAAGAATACAGGGATCTCCTGGGTTCGACCTCACACGGTTAACAACCTCCAGAACAGTAAGAGAAGGCCCGTTTACTTGCCCGATATGCTCTGTATTGTCAACATTTATGTCCTCGTTAGAAGGAAACCCATTGGCACTGCCATCATGGTTTCTGTTCATCTCCTCTTTGGGATGACCAACTGCTAAGGAATCTTCTGGAAGTGGAGCAATCATCGCCATCCGAACTGCTGAAAGAAGATGTATAACGGAGAATGAGAAACCAGTATGAACTGTAGGTGTGATCAAAATAAATGGCTTCTTTTGTGGTTTGGTTTCCAACTCCATATTTGTCGCTCCCATTTCTGTACCAGGTTTCTGAGAACCCTCCATATCTGGGGCATCAGTGTCAGCCTCAATTTTCCTTTTACCTCGCTTCTTCGAAGAAGTCAAACCATCAATTTGCAGCTTAGGGTCAGATTCCAGGTTAAAACTATCATCTCTAACATCCAAGTCTAGGGCGTATTTCCCTTTCCGCTTCTTCGACACAGAGTTGGATCCTGCAAAAGGGCCCTCCGGTTTCTCGTGACGATCACTGACATGTGCTTTGGTAACTAGACCTTTCCTTCTCAGCCTGCCCTGTCCTTTCTCATCCACTGATATTTGTGTTTCAAATGAATCATCTTCTTCATCACCATAATCATGGAAGTAACTTGTGTGGCGTGCAGAATAATCACGACTGAGACTTTTATGCTTTCTATCAGTAGGATACGGCTTCAATGGGGACCTGTGTATCCTTTCACCAGGATCGCCCAACACTCGGTCATTCTTACCCAATTTGTAACCCTTTTTGTCATCACCATCCCCCTCTTCATCATCCTCATTAAATTTAGCTGAGAAACTATCATCCAAAACTCTGGTAGAGTTGCTCACAGCCCCACCATCTCGTATCCTTCCCTTCTGCTTTGCTTTCGAAGAGTACTTTTCTGTTTTTGGAATATGCACATTGCCATCAACACGTCCACCTATCTTTTTGGATAAATATGTTATTCTGCCAACATCCCGTGCACTCTCTTCAGTAACTTTCTTACCAAGTTTAGTCTTCTTAGCATCCAGGCCAGACTTCCCCAAAGAAATTCGAGATCCTTCCATGACCCCACTTGGGTAAGCTGATTTACTC
>JAYMSU010001088.1:0-11273 GCA_036897765.1 Erodium chrysanthum | reverse complement strand
TTCATTCAACTCAATATTTGAATTAGATTATTGTTAGTTGAATTTTATGACAATTAACTTACGACTATTATTACACACTCACTTGATTAATTTTTATTTAAGTGACTGGTTTGTAAAAAAAATGTTACTATGTAATTTTTTTATTGTATTTTAATACTTACATGTTCAAGTAGAGACCAATTCCACACAATATTAGTCGCCTTTGAAAGTATTCCATTCATCGGACCATGAAATCAGCTGGACGGCACGTGGGGCAATCTAAAACTGAAATTCGATAATAAATTAGAAAGACGCGGGATCTAAGCGAGTGGTGAACCAACATCAGTCAGTGAGTCAGTTGCCTATCAAGTGTGATTCACACCCCATTATCCCAAGGTTCATATGTCACTCAGGATCGGCGACAGCTCGGGCCCACATCTGTTTCAGATCAAGCGCCTGTGCACACGTCGGCATTGTTTTTAGGACCACTAAATTTCGAGCCCCTTTTCTACAAATTATCATAATGTTTTATATTTTGAGAAAACAATAATAATTGATTTTGAAGTACTGTTTTTTCTTACCATTTGTGATTCCTAAGCCACGTGGAATTATCCTTCATTTCCTAGCAAAACATGTAAACAAAAAGTAATTTTTTTTATTAGAACCCTTTTTTCCGCTTATCTCTCCCTTACATACGTGGCATCATCCACAGCCCACAACAGACCCCCATCTTGTGTACCTTAACCCTAATTAAAGAATAGATCACATTAGTTATCTGCCACAATTCATTCACCGTCTGCTTTTCTTTCATCGGAAGCTCCATGCCGCACACCTCTTCATGTCTTCATCTCTAAGAAAAGTGCAGCACACCTCTTCATCTGCCACACATCATCCTCGACTTGCCGTGCTTCAAGATCTGAAATTGTCGCCCCGACTTGCCGCGCCTCGCCCGCCTAAGCGGCGCCTATACCCGACTGGCTGCGTCTAGTCTGCCTCGCCGCCTTGTTCCGCCCGATTGGTTAATTTGGACGGCAGAGCATAATTCCGCGCCTCAGCGGCGCCTAAGCTTAGATCTAGAGTTGGTGAGTTGGTCAAGTCTGACCGAGTTTGACCGAGTCAGACCGAGTTTGACTCGTTGACCGAGTTTTTGGCCGAGTTTGCCTACTCGGACTCGCTGAGGTATTTTTTCCGAGTACTCCCCGAGTACTCGCCGAGTACTCGGGAGTTTTAGAACACTGATATATTTATAATCCATGGTAATTTGGCACTCTTAATCCAAATGACACCTAAGCGTTGGTTTTACATCGTTCTGGCCTTGCATATGCTGATTCATGATTGAAGTTTTCTGGTGATGTGAGGTTACTTTTGTTAGAAAAACATGTAGGACTCTATGAATGTCAGATTAGGTTGATTCATCTTATTAGGTGGTAAAAATATATTTTATGCCCATCATTTGTGTGCTCTGCTGTTATATACAGTTCATAAGGGATTGATGTAAGCATTCATTCTGATAAAAATAAAGTTCGATTGTAATTTCTAAACAAGATCATTGCCCATAAAAATATCACATTACAGTAGACCAACAGCAAATAATTAATATCATTGTGGCTGCTGATAACACAGGCTAAGTAATGTTGAGGAGCTAACTAGGGCTACCATGAAAAAGCTAACTCAAGGAATGGTTGAGCATCACAAAGCAATGGCTGCTGCTAAATCTGATGAGGCGAAAGATACTATTGTGAGTGTACTGTGGAGATCTTTGCTCATTTTTGTTTTATAGTATAACTTCGTCAGAAATCCTAAACATATTCTTAATCTATGTGCAGAAAACTCAAAGGCAAAATGCTACAACTGGGTTGAGAACCTGCAATAACATTTTGGCGATGGCAAAGGTAAAAAGAGGCAAATCCTCTAGACCTTTTGTCTACTTTTGTATATGCGGACTTTTGGATCTGATTTTCTTTGATTCCAAAATTTCAGCCGTTGCATTCAAAAACACCTTCATTTATTGGAGATAAGAGCATCAATTTATCTTGGAAAGAAGCAACAAAACCTGCACCTGCCACCACTAGTGCAGCCGGGTACGAAACAATTTTTACTTTTATACTGAGTAATTATTTTATAAGCTGTATATATATGTGATATGTCCATGCTCAAATGATAAAAAAAGCTGCTTGGTGTGACAAATTGGTATGACATTCTTGATATTAGGAAACGACATAACAAGATAACATGTGTTGGGTTTTGTGTGCGTTTGAATAAGATTATTTATATGCCTGCATTCAAGATTCCATCTGCTGATTGGATTGTGATTCTTATTCTGAAATTTTTGTTGCAGAGCAAAACGTCCAGCAGCTGCCAATGGTTCGAACAATACAGCATCAAAAAAAGGGCGTGGTGGGCAAAACCAGCTCATGAATAGAGCGTTAGAGGGATTGCCTCGTGGAGGAAGAAACGGGCCAAGAGGAGGGGGCAGAGGCAGGGGATGGGGTGGACGAGGAAGGGGAAGAGGATACTGGTAATTTTTGTGTGAAGCAAGGCCATTACAGAGTCCCAAGTTAAGCAACAGGAACCAGAGAAGTTACTAAGTAGGAGTGATGTATTGTTAACTATCCTAATCCTTAACTAGGACAAGTTTTCATTCGTAGAGCAAATTGACGAGTTACACTTGACTAACAACGCAACAGATTTAGCCCCGGGATCACATTCGTTATTTGAGAATGAACTGTCATCCTCAGCATCTGTATTTTAGAGCCAATTCGATTATCCCATTCTGATGCATGAGGTGATTTGTGAAATGATAAACTCAGATTCAAGAGTTTGTAATATACAGATTATGGATTGCTTTGCGGTATTCATTCTACTAGAAAATCTGAAACGCCCATAATTTTTGTTTAGATATTTTAAATCTTATACCAAGGGGGAATTTGGTTTAGCCACTTTATATAATTCTATATCTTACACTATTTTATTGCTTTACCTCCATTTTTTAAAACTAACACAAAACATCAAAAAATTGATCATGCATATCACTTAATCATAATTGATAGAAGGGTTAATCGTATAAACACACATAAATGTTTGCACGATTTTCATTTTAATCATGCTAATGTTTAAACCTGGGGATGACATACTAACGTTCCCAAAATGTTACAACGATAGAAACTCTGTTAGCATATCTAATCGACGACATCATTTGTGACATCTTGGATCTGAGTTTTGTTGGTTTTCATTAATGATTGATGACATATTATTTTCTCCGGACTAATGCTAATTAAGAAGATGTTGTTGATATCTAGTTTCACTATGTTGGTTTTCATTTATGTAGTTTTGTATGGTTAGTTGAGACCACGATAATTTTTAAATGTAGTTGATCTTGGTTGATGTAATCACATTTAAATCATTGTTTAATTATACAAATTTAGGTTTTCTAAACCCACCAACTTCTCTCGCTATGGACTCTCCAATCTCATTTTGTTTCTCTCTCATGCCTAACAAAATTAACAGACGTAAAACAACTTATTTTAATCCGTTCCACATTGTACCATGACAGGTGAGAAAAAAAACAGGATATGGAATTATAAAAAGTAGATAAATCAGCTCTAAAGGATTACCTGAATATAGTTTCATGTCGAGAATACATATATATCTTCAAATGTGACTATATATTTAAAAGTCTTGATAGTCTATTAAATAAATTGATGGACTGTTAGTTCTGTTCCAAAGTCTTGAGCTGACTGTTAGCCGAACGATTTGAAATCAATTTACAATATATCAACTTGAAGAATTTTACAAATATTATAGAATCGTAATGCAACGACATGTTCTTTGCCTATAATATACGAACAGTCTTTGTCTATAATATACGAACAATGTATCAATGCCAGTTATAAAATCACATGTCCGATCAAGTGGGCTAAGTTGCCAATTAACAAGTTCCCTTATAAACTTGTCTTCAGCTCTATATATTACAGATCGAGCAAGAGAGCCTCCTCGACCTTACGACTTGTATCGTCTTGTTCGTGTGGATAAGTTTTTAGTAGAATTGGTCCTCTGATAGGGATGACGAGGTCCATCATGAGGTTCGTAGGTTCGAGTTCGGATGACATGGACAATGCAGTGCTCCCGTTTTCTGTGGACGATGTTAGGACGACGACTGTAAGGTGCGAGGCTACTTACGGGTTCTTGCCATGCACGAGCACAGTTTGGGGGCAGCTGTTTTTGGTGGTGGTGTACGAGTACTTGCTATACCTTGCCGAGAAGTTTGTGAACACCGGCTCCGAGTTGTTTTTTGAAATGTTCGGAACCGGTATCTTTGGAGGTAGCTTGTTCCAACTCTTTGGCATGATCCCTCAAGTCGCTTTGGTCATAGGTAACATCTAATATTCTTTTCATCATAAATATTTAACACGATGTGATGTCACGTAAAATTAACGAATATATATAGTTGTCATACTTTATATATCTCGTCTCTGGCTATTTCGTTTTCTTAAGCTTTTGTGGTCATGTTGGAGTTTTACTTGTGATATGATTAGGGTAAGCCAAAGATAAGTTGAGCACATCATATTCATATGCACTGCAATAATGTTGGAGATGAAAGCATGGAATTTTCATTTTTGTAAAGAAAAAAGATGGTAATATTAAGTTCCATAAAAGACAACGTGGTCGTTGATGACCTAGACAAGCACGAGTAGCTACTCAAAGTCAACTAATAGGTAGGTATGGAATTCATCTACATGTTTAGGAGTTGGCTAAGTTGGAGTGACCGATCCAGACAGGGGGAAGGGGGACATCTGCCCCCTTAACCCGGAAAGTTGCATGAAAACGTAGATCTCTTAATTTTTTTTCGATTTGATATCTTATGAGTCTATATAAAAACGCGTATGAAAAAGTTATGACCCATTAAATAAACGGTTCTTTAACCGTTTTTTATTCCAAAACTCTCTTTTTTAGCTAAAAAATTTTACACCCATCTTTTCATCATAACCATATATATCATCTAATGCGTAAAACAATTAAACAAATGTGAACACTCAAAACCAAGGATAAAAAGCTTTTAAAATGTAATTGATCGAACGAAAAAATGACAAATATATTTTAGTACACTTGACTTTTTGTTTGATAAAATATAGTATGATGGCTACAGGTAATTAAATATCAAACTAACATTATTAATTGGATTTTGAGACCGATTTGCGGAGTTGTATATTGACAAGTTTTAGATCGTTTTCAGAAAAAATGATGTCATGTATGGATAAACTACCACCTATTAACAATGTTGGATCTAGTGTTAGAAAATAATTATTAACGAAAAATAAATTCTTCGTTAATATATATATATATATATTTCATATAATTAGTGTTTGGGTCTTGTTTTTTGCAGCTTGTGGATTTTCAGGAACAGCAGAAACTACAGAAATCATGGCAACAATGGGAATGGCCATGATGGCAGGATCAGTAATAATGAACCTCACTCTTCTCTGGGGTTCTATTGTGGCTTTTGGAAGCTATGACCTTTCAGCACCACCACTGTCATTACCATCATCACTGAATCAGCAACAAGATCATACTTCTGATACCACAACATCATCAACTCAATTAATTATAACCAAAAAACCATTCACTTTAACAGGTTCATTTCTTCCCAGCATGTTGTCACTTCTACTGTATATGTAAAAGAAAAAAAAAATAAAGGAGTTACATATGAAGGCAATGACTAACAAGTTGACCTTTTAGTCCTGGATACCGACCAGATATATGTAAACCGTCACATGATACCAAAGCTTTAAATTTAGTTAGTTGGATCGACATCTATAAGTCTAACCCTATTGTTTATCGCATTGCACGTAATCCCCATACAGATCAGTTGATTGTTATGACCCATATAGATGAGTGGATTCAGTCTTACACTTCCTATAGATGAGTGGATTCAGAAACTATATACATATAAATATAATGGGTTACAATCGATCAGATATGTAAAATGATTGTACCAGCCTATTAGGGGTTGGCCCGATGATTAATGAGCTCTCTTATCTCCTTGAGGTCAGGTGTTCGATTCCCAATATAAAAAATTGTACCAACTCATATTCATATCTTAAGCTGTGCAGGTTATGGAGTAACAACAGATAGAGAAACCAGCTTGATGGCAAGAATCATGCTCATATCTATGGCCCCATTTCTCATTCTTCAACTAGCAAGAGTCTTCACTTCCGACACAGGGACAAGAGTGATTGTCCTAATTGCACTTGTTGTTTCAGCAGCTCTCCTCATCCTCTACCTCACTTATCAGGTAATTTTCAAATACAATGAGTTCGAACCTTGTTTCTACATAAACAAGTGAACCCAAATCTTGATACAAAAATGGCTTATAAAAAAAGAATATGTTGATCTTATATATTCAGTCCAAATCTCAGTACTTAAATGACTAATAAAAAAGAGAGAGAATATTTGGATCAATCACTTGTGCAGGTATTCCAACCATGGATCCAAAACAGAAGGCTCGAATATGTGTTAAGCAAATATGTGCAGAAGTACTTAGTGCAAAGCCTTGTCAATGGCAATGGCACACCAAATGAAGCTCTTATAAAACAGTGAGTTCTCACATCACAAAGTTAACATTCATCAACTTTCCAATCTCACTTCCTACTTTTTTCCAGGCTATTCCGCAAGATAGACCGGGACAACAATGCATACATAACAGTGGCCGAGATGAGAACCCTAATCATTGCAATACAAATGGAAGAAGCAGGCCTTCACGCGGACGATTTCGTGACAAAGATCATGTCCGGGTTTGACCTCTCAGGCAACTCGAAAATAGACGAGGCTGAGTTTGTGAAGGGAATCACAAATTTGCTCAATGAAGTCAACAATCCATCCCAAAGTACCTCCAAGGTAATGTAATAATGCATATTTGTCAAATGTTTGATCGATGTAATAATAAGTATGAGGTCGTTGATTCTGATATTCTGTCGTTTGTGTAGGGAACCACAGAAGAGACACAATCGCTTTTGGCGAAAGGAAACGTGAAGAAGAGAGGTCAAAGTGCAAAGAGTAGTTGGCTGAACTACATGAAAGCTGCATTGTTGGTGATTTTGGGCACATCCATAATGTTTATTACTGGACAGCCTCTCATGATTGTTCTACAAGAATTCTCCACTGCAATAAGCATTCCTTCCTTTTTGGTCTCATATGTTGTCATACCTTTGGCTCTGACCTACAGGATGGCACTCAGAGTCATAAGTTCTGCCAGACAAAAGACCGAGAACTCCATTTCCTTGACATTTTCTCAGGTTTGTTTCTCTTACATGGTTAAAACCCGACCTACCTAAAAGATCAAGTTTATACGTAGAACTTCCCGAATGTGAGTACCGAGGATCCACATCTTTTATATACGAGATGTTGCACATCGAACAATAAATAGGTAGTTAACTTGTGGGTGTGCATGTCAAACAAAAATCAAACTCTAGAGCAATCCCCACCTTAAAGGTGGTTGATAGGCGGAGCCTCCAATTTATGCTGATAGAACCCGCATCTTTTAAATATCAAAAGAAGTTCGATGTAAAGTTAAAGTCATGTCACCTAACAGTTCAAGTTGACAGGAGAAAGAAGGTTTCAACATGTGTTTATCAACTGATTGACGTGATTCACGTCTTTTAGACTTGGAACACCAACATTATGAGTTACATCTAAAAAAAATGTGAATCTTATCATCACTTGATAAATATGTTAAGATCTCTGGCTAGGAGGTCGAGTTTTTAGGTTGCTCGGATTTGAACATAGATATCTAAGACATGTATTTTGGGCTGAAAAGAATGAAATTGTTGTTGGTGCAGATGTATGGAGGAGTGTTCATGAACAATGTGATGGGATTGGTGTTTTTCTTGTTGCTTGTTTATCTGCAAGATCTGTCATGGGATGTGTCAGCAGAGATAGTGACTGTGTTGATAATCTGCACAGGGATGGGACTTTACTGCAGCTTCTCTACCAAGTTCCCATTTTGGGCCTGCATTGTTGCTTTTCTTCTCTACCCTTTGTCTCTCCTCATGATTTATCTTCTTACCACCGTTTTGGGATGGGCCTAGACCTAAATAACTTAGTGGGTACTGTTTGTGATCATATGTTTTCTCTTTTTGTTGATTTTCAGAGAATAATAATTATGCTAATTGGTTTGTGGAAGTTTTTAGATAACTTAGTCTATGTGATCTTTATCTTCTTTGATAGTTTTGTTTGAATTTTAGTTGGTCTTGGGGTAATGAGTATTGAAGTTCTTTCGATCACTCCCGAACAATAAAGAGGTCCGGGAGTGATCGAATCACTATCATTCCAATCCGATAAGAGTCGATTGATGAAAAGATGACGAAGACTTTGACAATCCACATCACGACATGCCAGTCGAGGTGCCTCCACTCGTCAAGTAATTGTGAAGGGAGAGTGTACGTCTGAAGCTGATATGGTGTTGGTGGATGCTTGAATACACAACACTGTTGATTTTGTATGTGGCTATTCGATGCGTACTAGGAGGATGTGGCCAAAGAGTATAACGTGCATAGTAAGAATGGACCAGAGTTGATCTTCAAATAATGCAAAGACGAGCAAAAAGGTGGTTGCCTTCAACAGGATTTGGGTGCAATTCAGGGCGGTGTACGTGAGTGGGAGATCGAATGATCAAATTATAGAACAAAACGAGCTGGAGTACAAACATCGGTTCAACTTCAAGCATTGGTGAAGAGTCTAACAAATTGGAGGGGAAAAAATGATTCTCACACGTCGAGTATACACCTCCTTATTACAAGACGTCGACAACTCAAACCTGATAATACGTACCCAATGAGGGCGCAACAGTGTCCATAAGAACAGCAGATGGCAAAGAAATGAAAGGACAAGAAGACATCCGAGGCAGCAAAACTCACTTAAATGATCGAGATCAAACAATGTACATTTAAAAAAATGTTGTTGAAATGTACAAGATTCATAAAATTTATAACCGAGTAATAAATAATTAAATCAATGTACAAGATTAATAAATAATTTATAACCGAGTAATAAATGTACAAGATTGTTATTTGCTCTACAGTCATAGTGATTTAATAATTAAATCAACTTTTTTTTTATTAAAATATAAAATTATAATTAAGCCTTCCTCAACTTTTTGTTGAGTTGGCAATACTTGTCTAAAAAAATTATGCTTGTTTGATAATTTTTTATCTTCACATATAGATTACGTATTTCTGTTACAATGAAGTGTTTTAAGTGGACTTCGAATACAGATGATATGTTTAAGTTGTTTTTATTCATGAGAAGATGATATTTTGAAGTTGTAATTTAGTTTTTTTTTTTTCAAGTGAATTAAGCATAAGATAAACAGAAGTGTTCCACCTAATGATACCACAGTCACGTACAGATAGTGGAATAAAATCTGTATTTATGCATGCGATTGCGATCACAACTTGAGATCCAAATCCAGATCCATTCCACCATCTTCAACTTCATCTTTCAAATATTCCCTTTCCCTTGGTTGGATGAAATTATAAAACGGCACCGTACATGATCCTTCACCAGCTGCCTCATAGTCATTGTTCATGCTTCCCTTTAATTACAAATTCAAAACCCAACAACAATAATTAGCATTCATTCATATTTAGGATGAAAAAGAGAAAGTAAAAGTAAAAGTTCCTCCATCTTACTTGGAAACTGCTGCTACCAGATCCCGATACCCTCCATTTCACCATATTCATGTCCCTAACCAAAGGATTAAAATAATAAACGTAACAAACCCGCTCATGTTAGCCAATATGCAAATGATATCACTGATAAGATACTGGAAATCGTAAATACTTTTAAAATAACTCCGTCAACAGAAACAAGACATGATCTAAAACGTAGAAATCAGAAGTTACTACAAATAATTGGGGCCAACCTGGGGACGATTTCATGGAGCTGTGAGTAGCTGGTGGTGTGATTCGGATGCTGATGATGGTTGCATACAAATTGCCCTTGTGTGTAAAATCTTTGGTTTGAAGGGGGCTCCACTGTAATTATTGAAGGGCTTGATTGTGCAATCTGCCAAAATGAAGGATTCATCTGCAATATATTTGCAGATACACGTAACATGATGAAACATAAAACATTTAATTTTGTCGGAATATTCCAAAATCATAACTAATGTCATTCCTTAATCCTTACCATAGGAGTCAAAGATTGTGGTGGTGGGGCCCAAATTTGGTTGGATAATCCATGTGGCAATGGAGGCCGGAAAAAATCAACACCCATCGGCGGCGGCGGAGCAAGATGAAATGGATGAGAAAAAATTGTGTCCTCTGGCTTGTGATCACAATGCCTCAAGATCTTCTCCAGCTGCGCCACTCCAGGTCCTCTTCCGGGCCGCTTCTTCTTACTCGCTCCGGCCTTCCGACTGCCGCCATTACACAACTGATCTGCCATCTTCAATACTCTCTATAACCCATAACTAAACTTACACACATTGACATTGCAATGCCAATTTATACCACAAATCTATTACTTATTATTTATTGCTACAATATTTATACAAAATGGAATTAGATGCAAGCTTCTTGCTAATATAATGAGAAGATTGCGGCTAGTCAAAGGAAAGTACGATGACTGTCGGAAATTGATTTTCTCTGGGTTAAGGTTTGCAAGAAAATCAGAGGGTTCTGTTTTCTTTTAAAATTTCAATCGAGACGAATCTTCAAGTGGACACACAGACAGGCTGTTACAAAATCTGTCGAAATCTTATGTGATTCTCTGAGCTGATTCTGTGTTTTTTTAAAGTCCCAGTTAGTTCAGACCCACTCTTTGCTTTTGCATGAGACATGTCTGTTTCCAAAATTGAACCCAAAACATAAACTTACAATTGATTACAATGTTACAGAAATGATGTTTCGATTTTGTAATTTGACAATGCACATGTTTAAAGGGATTGGATTAAGCAATCTCCAACCTGGCAAATGTGGTGTTTTGGATCGACACTGAGCAAATCGGAATCTACAAGATTGAGTTTAACTTTTGATTCTATACTTTTTGAGCTGTACAAGATACTCTTTGTTAGTTAAGGAATCAATCTATATCCAAAATCACTTTCCCAATCAACATGAGATTAATTGAGTCAAGAGAATATTAGTTTCTTTTTATAAAATTTACTTCTACAGCTACAATATCCATATTAGTTGATGATTTACATTGGCCGCATGATATTAGGTTATTTGTTGTAAACCCCTAGCATGATATTGTCCGCTTTGGCGCACCTCACGGATTTGTTTTTCCTTCAGGGA
>JAYMSU010001087.1:0-11273 GCA_036897765.1 Erodium chrysanthum | reverse complement strand
GCCGTTGCCATCCCTAACAGAGGCAGAGACCATCATACGGGTCTTGTGTGCAAAACGACGTAGTTGTGCCTCGGAAAACGCACACTAAAAGCACAAATAGGCATACTCGAAGCGTGAGCACTTTTTCAGACACAATGCTAAAATGAGCTGGGGGTGAGCAGCTCCTAATCGAAATCCAATAATCGTCTTCTTTCTAGAAGCTCTTGCTGGGTTTGTTTATGAGGGACTGAGCCCTCCCATTTCGCGCTGCTTTGTTTTTGCGTCTTCTTCGCGGCAAAGGTTTCGCTCTTCTGCTCCGTCAAGCTCTCTCTCACAGGCACGATCCGTAATGCTCTTCGAACTCTCTATCTCATCTTCGTTTTGCTGCATTTCCTTTTTTTCTCTCAATCTGTGCCAGTAATGCTACTGAACATTTCGGATCATCGAGCGAGTAGAGCTTATTTGTTTTCGGATCACGATTTTTTGTTTTTTTCTAGGGTTTAGTTAGGGTTTTAGAAACCGAATCGGAATCGATTGTGCCTCTTGGTCTCTCTTCTTGTATGTGCATTAGTGAAACCACTTGTGATTGCTCTCCTTCAGGTTTTGTTTGGCTGATCGATGAGTAGGAAAATAACGAGTGATTGCATTTGTTAGGAGCTTTTGGTTTGTTTCTGTAGTTGCTGAGTTTGTGGTTTGTTCGTATCATCTTTTATGCTGCTTGCTTAATTGTACGCATATGAACTTGATTAGAAAGGGAAAAAAGTAGGTTCGGATTGCGCAATCACTAGGGCAGTTCTCTGCCCAGGTTTTGGTTTAGTTGAGCAATATGCACTCTATTTTGTAAATTGTTTTGTCTTTTGTGCCAATTTCTTGATGCACTATATTCAACTAGCATGACATTCATTTCTGTGATAAAATAATTTCAACATGATTATAGGTTCAATCACTGCTTATGGGCGATGTCAAATGCTACAGGTTTTTTGAACTTTTGATGTGTTTCATTAGTACATGAGTTTGTGGGTTGCTCTATCATAAGCATCATGGTAGCAAGGGTTACTGTTAAAAACATATCTAGTTCTGCTAAACCTGTTTGGTAGCTGGAAAATTATGTTTATGGCCATGGGGATTGTGGTCATCTAAAGTACATTTTGTTCATTGTCATTGAGTATTGTTCTACCTTAAGTTTTAACTTCACTTGTAAATATGGATTGGATTTTCGAATTGCCAATACATCAAAGCATATCCTTATGGTCCTCAGTGCTTGGTCTGAAACTTGCTTGATTTAGCACATCATTAGTTATTGTAAAGAAGCTTTGAATGGAAAAGGGAAAAAAAGGCTTTGGGGTTATCCAGAGTACATTTTGAATCAAACTTGCACTCATTGCTCTGCTTTTGTCGCTACAGTAGACAATTTGTTATTCTTTCTTGATTTTAATAGGCGTGTTCAATTTGGATCACAGGATGGGGGCAGGGAGAAAAACACAGACTTTCTTAGTTAATGGAACCGGACCCCCTGCTTCAAACCCAGGTTCTGGCTCTGCACATGCTAGGAACTTGATGAAGAATAACCTCGGTGGTGTTATATTTGGGTGCAAGAACACTACCATTAACGAATGCCTACTCAAACAACTCTTCGGTCTGTAATCTAAAATCCAGTTGCATGCTTATGCTAATTAGCATTTTTTTAATTTCATTTATTGTTTTTAAGTTGAACTTTTCATCCGGGCTTTGTTTGGTCCTGAAAACAGAAGGAAATGTGTAGACGAACGAATGTCTAAATCCCTGAAATGGAGAAGCTCTTTTTAAAATATAAATATGCACTCTTATTTCTCTTACTTTTCCAATTACTGAGCTGAGTGGTAATGCTTGTTATCCTCTTTATGGATGCTGGTGCCTCATAAAGATGCTGAGGTTGTACCAACCTTCTCATACTCTAGTTCTATATAACCTGAGTCTACAATGATAATATACAGCATTAGCATCTTCATTGACTTGATTGTTGGGCAGCTAGGGTTATAGATTTTTTCAGAATAAATTGAACAGTAGCCCCGAGGCCTAGCCACTACTATGGTTGTCCTTGTACTTCTCTCGAGTGAGCACTAAAAGATCTACAGATGTATAATCAGTGGTCTGAGGAATGGATTTTCTTGCTTTATGAGCAATATGTTTGTTGTTTTATTCTTATATTCTTCTATTAGTTGTTCAATGCCATTTTTTCTTATAATCTTATACCGTTATGTTTTGACAGGCTTACCAGCTCCACACTTTTCATATGTGAAAAACATCGATCCGGGCTTGCCACTATTTCTATTCAACTACAGTGATAAGAAACTTCATGGCATCTTTGAGGCTGCAAGCAATGGCCAAATGAATATTAATCCATATGGGTGGACAAGTGATGGAACAGAGAGAACCCAGTATCCTGCTCAGGTATTATAAAAAAGTCTTATCTACTATGATCTAATTGTTTAAGCTGCATTTACGTATTTCATGGTCACAAGAATGCTTAATACTCTGGCAATCAAGATTATTCCATTTCCTTCTTGACCTCAGGTTCAGATAAGAATCAGACTGCAGTGCCAACCGCTGACTGAAGCGATGTTCAGACCAATAATTTCAGACAACTACTACAACCAACATCATTTCTGGTTTGAACTAGATCATGCACAAACAAGCAAGTTGGTGTCCTTACTATCATCTGTAGCTGTAGCTCCTGGTGCTTCTGTGCCAAAGTCTACAGCGAGATGGAGAACCATTTTCCGATCCCTGCCCTCCTCTGATGCAAGAGAGGAAAAGGATGTGATCAAGGCACTAGATATTGAGAATGAAAGTTCTAGTCACTCTAGTAGAAAATCTCAATTGACGGATGGTTCTCCTTGGCTTGATGGAGACAAGCAATCATTGGAAGCCAACTTAGACACAAGTGTAGCACAACAAGAGAAGGACCTTATTTACATGAAACTGAAAGAATTGTCTCTTGACCGCGAACGCCAAGATTTTTATGTCAAGGGTAATGTAAAAGATACCGTTGTTTGTAATGATAAGAACTTGGTGGTAAATGGTTACAATGGGGAACAGTTGGTTGTTGATGAGAAGAATGGTGAGAGTCCCATTTCTTTACCTGATGATCAGCAGCCCGTTATTTCTAATGATCAGCAGCCCAGTATCTCTCAGGTATAGTTTGTTAGTTTAATGTTATAAGAATTTGCAATGCTTATGACTAAGTCTATTCGCATACTTATCTATTTATGTAGTTGATTAAAGAGATGGAGGAGTTTAAATCTGTTCTGACGGAACAAACTCAGAAGATATCCAATTTGGAGCAGAAGCTGGTACTACTTTGTGTCTGCCATTTTCTGTTACTGTATTCATTAATCTTCTGCTGTCATTCAAGCCATAACGAATGGAGACATTTATGAAACTGTAACTATCACACAAGTTAATATCCTTATTTTAGTTTAAGGGCCATCAAATGTTGATATTATTGCGTGCATTGGATGTGAATGTGATCCTAAGTAATAATAGCACTGTCTAGATTAATGATTATGCTATAAAGTTAATATGAGACTGTGAATTTGGACCTGAAGCTCCTTGCACAACTGAAAGTCCAAAAAGTTGTGTAGTGGTTTCCTATTACTGTCTTGCCTGAGCAGTTTGTGCTTCGAGTAATAATAATTTTCCTTATTATTATTTCTCATCCTGCCATTTCAGGCTGAAGCAGAAACAGAAATTCGGCAGTTGAAAGGTCGTTATATGACAGATGAACCTACTTTAAACCCTCCAGTGCATGGTAATGAAATGGTGATTGAATCATCCAATGAGTTGCAACTGGATCCCTCTGAGTCAATATTCTTAGTGGGAGGATATGATGGTGACTCGTGGTCGTCTGCACTGGATTCATATTTTCCTTCTCAAGATGTGATAAAAACTTTCACACCAATGAATTCTGTACGTGCATTTTCTACAATCACACAGTTTAATGGGGAGCTTTACGTATTTGGTGGTGGAGACGGTCATACATGGTTCAATACAGGTATTATCCTTTTCTTATTCTTTATTGAGTAGAGAATAAATAATAGCCATACTAAATTCAATGTAGCAGTAGCACTAACTTTTCCATCATCTTACCTTGAAGTTGAATCATACAATCCAACTACTGATAGGTGGACCTTGTGCCCTGCCTTAAAAGAGAAAAAAGGAAGCTTAGCTGGAGCTACTGTCAATGACAAAGTATTTGCTCTAGGGGGTGGGAATGGGGTTGATTGCTTTGCAGATGTTGAAATGCTTGATTTAGACATTGGAAGTTGGATCTCCACGCGGTCAATGCTTCAAAAGGTTAAGTACATTGCACATTACTTGCATAGATTATTTTGAAGTGGATTTTCCTCATAAGAACGATATCAAATTTAAATTTACTCATAAAAGAGTTATTTGAGATTCAAATACATATACTTATTCCCTTTTGTTGTTTAGTCACAAAGGCCTATGAGGTTTTCATTTGCTCCAGATTTTTGCCATACGTTTAAAAGGCACGAGATCAGTAAAAGGAAAAGAGAAAAGATTGTCATCTTGTCAAATTTTCTTTGCTCTGACCTAAATGTTAAAATGAACCAGCAGCTTCCTTGAGTGAATAATTTGAAAGAATATTTTCATTAGAAATATGAGATTAAACAATAATAGCAGAAGAATTATGCTTAAGTCTATGGATCTCGTCTTGACATATCTGCTCATCCAATTCATTTCTGCTGCCCTTTTATTCCATTTTCTCTCCTTTTAGTTAGGTCACACCCAATGTACACTTTTATTAACACCTGTGGAATGTCTGTGCTTCATTTGCTTTTCCAGCGTTTTGCTCTTGCTGCTGCAGAACTTAATGGTGCGATTTATGCTACAGGCGGATATGATGGGAGTGAATATCTGAAGTAAGATATTTTTCCACTTCATTTTACAGACCCTTGTATTCTGACATAATACATTTTACTCTCTGCCTAAGTTTGTTGGAAAAATCACACAACAGACTAGTAAATAGTTCCATCAGAGACAGGGCTTTTATCAATTGAGTGTGTTACTATTTACCAGCCAACCTACAGGTTCTCTTTCAGATGGAAACGTGGTAATTGTTTGTTAGAGGGCCATTTGTAACTTGTAGATACCAACACTTTATGTGGAAAACCTTGGAACCGTACCTTTTAGGTTTTAACAGCTTTAGTAGCATTTAATTGAAGTAACTGTCAATTGTATATATATGTATATTTATCTGTCTGGCCTAAAACAATTCATCCTTGTCAGCTCTGCTGAAAGATTTGACCCCAGGGAACATTCTTGGACCAAAATTGCATGCATGAACTCCAGGAGGGGTTGCCATTCATTGGTCGTTTTGAATGAGAAATTGTAAGTTCATCTATACAGTCCTTACACGGACTGATACGTGCTTAACTTGTCTCCTTACCCGGGCTTTGCCTTGATATTTGTGGGTTCTCACAATGGAAACTCTGGTAATTAGATATGCCGTGGCTGGTTTTGACGGGAATGCCATAGTTCCAAGCATTGAAATCTATGATCCACGAAAAGGAATGTGGGTGAATGGGGAGCCAATGAACATGGCCAGGGGATTTTCAGCAGCAGCTGTGTTGAAGGAGTCCATATACATCATAGGAGGGGTGAAAATAGGTGACACTATTGTAGACACGGTACATATAATTATTTCTCCCGCACCTCATTTTTCTTAGTTCTGTTCATTGGTTCTTCGGTGATAACAATACTTGTTTCTGCCCGATATAATGACAGGTAGAATGCTACAAAGAAGACGAGGGTTGGAATGAAATCAAAAGCAAGGCTATCGGGAAAAGGTGCTATTTATCAGCCATTGTCTTGTAATAGCCTCGAGAGTCAGGAAGGTGGTTTGTTTAGGTCCATATATTTTGTGCATAAAAGTTTCCAAAGCTTAAGAGTTGTAGCACATCTGATGACCATTAGGAAAAGTCTACCATTCATCTTTGCCATCTTTCCAAGTTCATGGAATCACGACTTGCACTTGATGCATTTTAAACTTTAGATAATCATTGTGGTTGCCATCAGCTCTTGACTAGTGTTATTGTTATTCTTGCATCTCTTTTATATCCCCTTTCTTCTCGTTTCTATTTTGAAGCTTAAATGTTAATAATCCTCATTAACGTTATGCACTTAATTTGTTTGAAATTGAAACAAGCAGGTTGTTTCAGGTTTAAAGTTGCTGCTAAACTCGCAAAACTCATCATCAATTACAGCAAATTGTTCTATGAGTGCAACTGAACTGAACACTCATTCCCAAACATTAGTAGTAAACACATAAGAAATTGGTTAGGGCTTTAGTAATTCAAGATTAAAACAATGTGGTATTGATGTTTTCAGTTAATAATACAAACACTATTGACAGACTGTATATGTATATGAATGACACAATTTGAAAGGACCGACACTGGCTTGCCTCCAACTCTGCAGTGAAACCGACATCTTGTGGTCTCCAATCTCAGTAGTTTTTTCTCTTTCCCAGTTTACCCCCCTGCAGGAACAAGAGTTTTACCAAACAGGCGAAATGCTAATCACATAACTAAACACCTTGCAGAACAGAAGCCTAGAAAACATTGAAATGACCAAAGATTACTTGGCTGCATGGTCTAGTGTTTACCGTGAAATGAGAGGGTACCTCCGGGGGTGGAGTAAAAAAATAACTGAAGTATATGGTCGGAAGCTCCCTAGAGATTCCTTTCCAACAACTTGGATGGAGTTGCAGCTCTACTGTCTGTATATGATGATTCTTGCAACATGGTTAAGGGTAACAATCAGCTGAATCCCACAGTGAACTTGATAGGAAAACTCTTGGTTTACATGTACCATGGCAGGCATATTCACACCAATAACCTATTTTGACTTGTCCATGTAACATATCCTCTAACCAAAAATAAGATCCCTAGTAGCATACCAGTCTTATGTACCAATCAGAGCTTGCATTTTCTCAATCCTTGTCCAAGGAAACATCTTTCGATGATTCCCTCCCTAGCCCTCCATTATGTCCACCAGCTTCTTATCCATTCTCAATCTAAAACCCCGCATTGGCTTTAGGGATAGTCATGCTCGAACAGATCAAAAGAAAATGCCTTACTTTTCAGTGACCACGGAAAGATAAATAGACCTCTTTTTCCTGGCAAAGGTAAATCAGCTCATGTTTGGGTCCCCCATATCCTTTCACCAAATCAACATCCTCATACAAACACTCAATACCAACACAAGCCCTCAATGTGAAAGATGCTGCTTTGGGAGTTCTATAAAATGGTGCTGCATAAGTAAACTTTCTGAGCTCATCACTGCCTTCAAATAAGTTAACAACATCCAGGAAGACAAACTGAGTTGACTCCTCCCCTAAACTTAACTTAAGCCACAACCTATTCTCACATGACACATTATTCAAAGTGATCTCAAATGGTATGGCAACAGGTAGTCCGGGAACAAAAGGAAGAGGATTCTCGAAGTTGTTGTCAGGAACATTCAGCTCTGCATTGATGTACTTTATTCTTCCATCAAGCGTAAACAGCTTAAGGAAGAAGGAATCGAGCGTCTTCCTAAACAGTAATGGACAGTAGGAAGTACCACTAACAGATGTGCCAAACTCGCCTAATAATTTCTTCAGTTCAGTTATGAAGTTGGAAGGTTCAATAGAACTTTCTTTGACCAGACACTCTATACGTGCCATTGTAGCAGACAGCTTTCTCAAAATAGTGGTGTGGCAGCAGATTTCAATTTTAGATAACCTCAGTAGGTATGTGACAAGCACAAGCTCCAAGATATAAAACTCCTCTTGTTCAGAAAACCCTATGAATCCATACCTCATTTCCCTAAGCCTCCTGTCCAGTTTACCCAATAAAAGGCCCAATTCCCCGATCCCACAATGGAGCTTTTGTGCAGGCAGATAATGACCCCATACCTTGCTGAGCAGTTTTATTACCCGAATATACTGCAATGTAAATGCTAATGCACCAGCACAAGAAGGTGTGATTGTTGTATATGTTGCCGATTCTTCCTTGCACGCCCTACATGACCAAAAAAAGAAGACATGTGTTAATCTAACTAGGAATCAACATAAATGCGAAGGACAAAAGTTAAAATATATTTTGTATTTGAGCTTCCATATAACCATTCCACAGGCCAAGAAATTACATAATTATAATAGAACCAGTCCCATAAATACCAACATAATAAGTCAGGGAATGGGAAATAATCAACCATATTACCTCAATGTTCTCAGCACTTCACGCGTACATCCTGACTGGATGAGTGGCCACATAACTTTGACCTTTGCAAGGATAAAGTTCATTGACTTAATAACTTCATCATGCATCTCCATATTACTGTTCAATAGTGAAGTGGCCACTTCCCTGGAATCATATGATATCCAACCCTGGCTTTCTGAAGCCTCATCCTTCATTTGCTTTACTGGCAGCGTATCAGAACTAGTAACACAATCAGCAAAATTTGTATCCTTGCCTTCAACTATGGGCAAGGATGTCTCTTCCTGGTTAGACTCTGTGGTAGAATCACTCATATATCTACTGCATTGAGACAGATAAGCCAAAAGAGTAGATTGATTCATAATATCACTCAAAGCAAAGGAGATTCTCCCTAGCAGTGTAACTGCATATGAAAATATTCTAGGCGGAACACCTGAAAGATGTTGCTTGTGAGAGAATGGGACTGAGATGGCTAAAACTAACAATGCAGCTACTCGCACACTATCGATGCCCAACTTTCCTTCTGAAGCTGGCTCTATCTGAAAAATGAAAATGACACGCAAAATATCATGTATAATACAACCAGCTTTTAGAACGAACGACATATTATTGAACTGAATATAAGTTTTTTTATAGGAAAAATAGGAATAAGTTATTTCCTATAAAATTCATTTAGGAATAGGAATAAAATATGGAGTCAAGATTTAGGGGAAGTGAGACCACGCTTACCTCTTGTAAAGTCCCCTTGATAATTCTCACTGCAAATTTACCATGACGTTGGCCAATATGGAACAGAAGAGATAATACATCAGCTTCATCCTAGAATAAATAATTTGATTTAGGTTAAACTGATAAATAATAGTCGACTTGATAAAAACAAGTTACTGGTATAGGAAGCCAATGGTGTATATACAGAACGTTTGGAGAGAACATTCAGTAATTAACACTATCACATAAATGAGAAGGCAATAAAATAGACGCAAAACGGAAACTATGCTCCATTGAACCGTACAGGAAGCCATCATGAAACTAAAGTCAACATTAGCACACCTGCGGATATATCTCCAAATCTTCTAGGAGGCGATCAATAGACAATTTAAACAACTTCAAATCAAGTAGCTTTACCAACTTCAGTGTTTTGCGTGCTGCAGCTCTGATAGAAGAATTCTTGTCCACTATGGCCCCAAGAAACTGCAACATGAAAGGTTTAAGTAAACATGCACATGCTAATCATTTTTTAAGAGAAGCATGGTTGCAACTAAGATAAATGAATGCGTAAAAAAGTATATATTGTGCATTACATAGAGAAAGATCTGAAACTTACCATGTGCATGTGAGCTTCCTGCACCTTTAGCTGGTCAGAAGCTGCCATGTGACACATGGTTTCCAGAGCTTGTAACCTAACAGGCACTGAATCATCATTCAACACGTCCACTAAATAGCTTAAAACCTTGCCGGAAAACTCATCAGAGAAACTGGTCAGGGTATGCAAAGAATAACAGACAGACTTCCGTACCTTCAAGTTAAGAGCATAGAATGTCAAACTCAAAGCATATCTACAAGGCAAAATACCTTTAAACAGGCCATAAAGCTTAAAATGCACATCAAACAGTGCCATAATGAATAAATTTTCAAATGGAAAATAGCAGCAAGCTTGAGCTCATTATCCATCAAACAGAGGCCCTGTCCAACCACGTGTGTGCATTGGAACATAAAAGTAGGTGGGCACCATTTTATTGCTAAAACTAAACATGATTATAATGAAACAAATTAGTTTGTAAAACTTACCTCATAAAAGTCATCCTCCAGCCCATGCACAAAGGCTCCAGCAACACTTGATGCTGATATTTCAAACTGTTTTGTAGCGTACTGATGAAGAAACTTCTTTCCTTTTGTTGCGTCTTGGATCTTTTTAGACAGGGTTTGTAAGAGAATATACTCAGACACCCTTTGCACCCTCCCAAGGGCATCAAAAGCTTTCACCCTGACTTCCAAACTCATATCTCTCACCATAGAGCAGAGCTGCACAGAGCATACGGTGCAGAACGTATTAGGCAGGAAACCTACTTAAAGCTTGACCACCCTAAGGGACCATACTTACACACTAAGACGGGAAGAATGGAAAAGAAAGTCCAAGAATACTCCTGATGTGGAGGGTAAATGGTGAACTTCTTCAAGCTCTCTTAACAGAAACTTCCCCCCAATACGATTAGTATCACATATTATACAACACAAGCATCCGATACCCAATTACTGTGAATAATCGTTACAGCAGACAAAATATCTCTAGAAAAAACACCCATGTACAGAACGATATACATCTATCTTACGTACTCCCTCCATGCCAAAATAAGTGTCTACTTTACAAAATAAAATCCACAAAATAAGTGTCCTGCTTTTCTAAATGGATGTCCCAAATTAAGTGTCCCATTTCTTATTTAGGAGGTTAATTAGGTATGAGTTTATCAATAACATCCTTGGTTTGAGTTGGTTACATCCACTTAGTGTGGTAGCACATGGAGATATGAGGAGATGCGGTAAAAAAAAAGGGTGTGTAACACGCACTAATCCATAATCTTTGCTAAAAAGAAAATGAGACGCTTACTTTTGGGACGGAGGGATAAAAGACATCAACATCATAGACAAGATCAACAAATGAACAATTCTTTTGGATATAACTTAACTATTGATCAATCCTCTTAATACCCAGCAGTGAAATCAGTAATCTGCAGAAGTTAGATACATAATAGCCTAGTCTGCATGCTGCTATATCAAGGTGCAAACTATAGGCAAATGATAAGTAATTACACCAAATAAACAAGTAGTTTACATTCAATTAACTTGATTCCTTTGTAATAAGCACAAGCAATTAACATCAATGGAGCTTTGAAGATGTACCTGCACAAACACTATATCCGACCATTCTGTTTGTTCAGTCTCAGACTTCAATGCTACCAGCGATCGACCCCATTCACTGACAGCCCAAACAGCAGCTGATCTTACACAATCCTCCATGTCCCGTAGAAGCTC
>JAYMSU010001086.1:0-11276 GCA_036897765.1 Erodium chrysanthum | reverse complement strand
GACCCGAGTTTGTATCATTACGCCATATTTTCTGATAATGTGATTGCTGCTTCAGTGGTGGTGAATTCCACTGTGATGAATGCTGATGATCCTTCCAAACATGTTTTTCATGTGGTGACTGATAAGATGAGCATTGGAGCTAGGAAGGTTTGGTTCAAGATGAGGCCGGTGCAAGGGGGCGCCCATGTGGAAGTGAAGGACGTTGAGGATTTCACATTCTCCAATTCCTCTAAAGTGCCTCCATTGAAGGAGCTGAGGTTTTATTTGCCTGAGATGTACCCTAAGTTGCACAAAATCATATTTTTGGATGATGATATTGTGGTTCAGAAGGACTTGACAGATTTGTGGAAAATTGATCTTGATGGGAAGGTTAATGGGGCTGTTGAGATCTGCTTTGGGTCTTTTCACCGGTATGATCAGTACCTGAACTTCTCACATCCCCTCATCAAGGACAGGTTCAATCCCAAGGCTTGCGCTTGGGCATATGGGATCAACATTTTCGATCTGGATGCTTGGAGGCGGGAGAAATTGACTGATCAATACCACGTTTGGCAGAATATGGTAAGTGCATATTTGATTTCACTTGAAACCCTTTTTGTTCTGTTACCAATTTAGGTAGTGGTAGTGACTAAAACTATGATAAAGTAACTTAGCTTGACAACATTGAAATCATAACTGATGGATTGAATATTTTTGTTGTTGAATTCTTTGACCAGAATGAAGAACAAACATTGTGGAAATCTGGGACTCTTCCACCTGGCCTGATCACATTCTACTCAACAACTAAGTCGCTCGATAAATCATGGCACGTGCTCGGGCTTGGGTACAATCCAAGTATCAGCATGGATGAGATCAACAATGCTGCAGTGATTCATTATAATGGGAACATGAAGCCTTGGCTTGATATTGCTTTGAACCAATACAAGAACCATTGGACCAAGTACCTCGACATTGACATGGAGTTTGTCCAAATGTGCAATTTTGGCCTCTAGATAAATAGCATTGCTGTTCCATGTCAATCAGGTAACAAAAACAATTGAGTTGCCATAAATGTTCATAGTGGGTTACTGGTATTCTTACAAGTTCTAAATCTAGTGCCTTCATAGGAAGCTCAGTGATGTTCATCATTTGTCTTCTTCCCTGAGCTTTTTTCAGGTGGAAATGTTTCTTTGGTGTTTTGTCAGTAGCTAAATGTGTTAAAACTGTTGATCATGAACTGTATGCAACCAGATTGGGTTATTCACACTCAGAATGGTTTTGTTTTTTGACAAAATCTATCTGTATTGCATTTTAGAACCCTACTCACACATGTATCTGTTATTTTATCTGGATTGGCCTCTGTTGTTTCTTCTGATTGAGTAGCTTCTGAGAAGTGATTATTATAACCAACCGTTATGTATGGAACGACATGGGAAAGATCGAGTTCCTATAGTTTTTTGTGCTTAGTCAACCCGGATTTTTGCATGGTGAACTACATTTTATGTCAATGATTTGTTATCTGCATTTGATATGTTCCATGGCTTAGCGGGAAAGTTGCAAGATGCATGACCTACATAAGCATGAATGTGCAAGGTTTGAAAAGGATAATGGAGTTTTGAAAGTTGAATCATCATGTTTATCTCCAGGCACAAAAATGGCATTTTTTGTGATCTTTGTATCATTGAGGCTTGATCTTTCATGTGTTCTTGTTTTGACGTCATGTGGTTTTTTTTTTGAGGGGTATATAATCTCATGTGTTTAGTATAGTGTTACTGGCTACTTCAAATTTGGGTGTGAATTGTCCAAAATACCCCTTACTATCTGGGGTTTGCAAAAACAAACTCTTTATCATCAGGTCAGGGGTTTGCAAAAACTAACCCGTGCTATATAGTTTTTTTTAATTAAAGATAGTAATTGGAAAAAAGAAAAAGTTTAGACTTAGTTTTGTGAAAGTTAAAGATGCTAGAAGTTACAAAAGTCATGTATGAAGTTCTCTTTTTGTTTTGAATACTCATTTAATTTGTTTGTGTCCATACAATGAAGCCCGAATTCGACTCAAAACTAAACGTTGAAGTTTGTGTAGTTATCATTATGATTATTCGATAAAAATTATATTTTAATCATATTAAACATAATTGATAATTAATTAACTACCAAATGAATCACGATTATTAAATAGTACAAACTCCATCCATTTATTAAATAAGTCAACATTAAACACACTCGATTTTTATATGAGATCATGTGTATTTGTGGCTATAGAATATGAACAGCTACTAAAGAATGTTTTAAAATCATTATTGCTCCACTTTTACATAAATGGGAAGAAGTAAATCCAAGATACATGCATATAAATACCAATTATAAGGGTATATCCGTAATTTCAACACTCAACTAATATGGTGATTATGGTTTAATTTGGAAGGCAAATAATAATAAGCCGCCTCCTATGGTGGATGTGCGTTTCGTCTCCATGTGGAGTTGGTGAGACTGCACCATCCACGTTGATCATGCCACGTCAGAGCCTCCGCTGACCTCAGAGATGACGCAGGAAGATCACAGCCGTCCATTGAAGAAGAGGTTGCCAAGTTTGACCCACCCACCACCTAACTCGATATTTTCTGTGTAAAAAAGATCAGTTTTTTGGTATGATATATGCTTGAATCTGCTTTCACCATTTTTCTCATCTCTCACCAACACCACTTGCCCGCAAGACCCTTTTCCGATTCTTCAGTCTTCGTTTCCGTTTCAGTTAATTTCAGGTTCGCATTCTTGTCCTCTGTTGGGTTTTGGTAATGTGTGTGATGCTGGTGAGTGAGTTATGTGCATAAAAATCTGAACTTTACTCTTCCTGGTTTACTGAACTGGGTTTTGTGATCTGGGTTTGTTTTGTGTTGTGTTGGTTCATCTGTTAGCTGTTTTGATTGGTGATTTCTAGAGCTGGTTTTGATTTGGGGTGTGTGGAGATCTTGTTGGCTGTTTGGTGAATCTAGTTTGTGCAGGTGGCAATTGGGGTTGGGAAAAGCTGACTTAGTTTATCTGCTATGTGTTTTGAGGATCTAAAATAATGTTTTAGGACTGATTTGATCAGTAGTTTAGCTTCAATTCTTCAGATGGGGGTGTTCTGATCTGGGTGTGCTGCTTATTTTGATTGAGAAGAAAGAACAATTGTGGGTTTATTGTATTTGTCAAACAATCTCTTTCAAGTGAATGATTGGTTCCCATTGTTTCAAGTTTTTTCTAGCTCAGTTGACTGATCAGATTCTGATTATGCATGTTTTCATGACACATCATAAGTATTTGGTTCTGTAATAATAATAATCTTTATACTAAAACATATTTAAGCTAGAGAATCAGGAACCTGAACCTTTTCAGCATTCGTTTTACTATTGAAAATTGCAAAGAGACTTTTCTTTTGCTAAGAAGACTGTCAATGTGTTTTCTTCTAACAATTAGTCAACCTCATATCTAGGAGTAACCAGAACTTAGCTTTACTTAAGGTTGAGTACCATTTACATGTATACAGACTTGGTCCAAATTTCATTCTTTAAGCCTGTGAATGGCACTGCTTGTTATTGTTCAAACAATTATACACCATTCTTGCATTGCATATGTCTACCCTTTTGCTTCGATATATATTTTTTTTAATCTATATGAATCACCAGAAACTGATTTTTTGTTGTTGTTGAAAATACCAGAAACTGATTATTAAGATTTCCATGATAGTAGAGACTTTTTGTGTTGCCTCTTTCTTTAGTTTTTACCAATTTTGAGATTTTATCTCACTTGTAATTTGGTTGATTGGATAGGGAAAGATGGCTGCACCCACAAGCCCTACAAGAATTGGACTGGCTGGTCTTGCTGTCATGGGCCAAAACTTGGCTCTTAACATCGCTGAGAAAGGCTTCCCCATTTCAGTGTACAACCGGACAACGTCCAAAGTTGATGAGACAGTTGAGCGCGCTAAGAAGGAAGGAGATCTCCCCTTATATGGTTTCCATGATCCTGAATCTTTTGTGAAGTCCATCCAAAAACCACGTTGCATAATCATGCTTGTTAAAGCTGGAGCACCTGTTGACCAAACCATAAAAACCCTTTCTGCTTACATGGAGAAAGGCGATTGCATAATTGATGGTGGCAATGAGTGGTATGAGAACACCGAGAGGAGGGAGAAAGCTGTGGCTGAACTGGGTTTGCTCTACCTCGGTATGGGAGTTTCAGGAGGTGAAGAGGGTGCTCGATATGGGCCTTCTATGATGCCAGGAGGATCTCTTCAGGCTTACCAGTATATTGAAGACATTGTTCTCAAGGTTTCAGCCCAAGTTCCAGATAGTGGCCCTTGTGTGACATACATTGGCAAAGGTGGATCTGGCAATTTCGTTAAGATGGTTCATAATGGTATCGAGTACGGTGATATGCAGCTGATTTCAGAAGCGTACGATGTGCTCAAATCAGTTGGAAAGTTGTCAAATAAGGAACTTCAAAGTGTTTTCTCAGAGTGGAACAAGGGAGAGCTTCTAAGTTTCTTAATTGAAATCACTGCAGATATTTTTGGAATTAAGGATGACAAGGCCGATGGGTATTTGGTTGACAAGGTTTTGGACAAGACTGGCATGAAGGGAACTGGTAAATGGACTGTTCAGCAAGCTGCTGAACTATCAGTTGCAGCACCAACAATCGAATCCTCTTTGGATGCAAGGTTCCTTAGTGGGCTGAAGGACGAAAGAGTAAAAGCAAGCAAAGTCTTTGAGTCTGCTGGTTTTGGTGATATTGTGAATGATCAACATGTAGACAAGCAAAAGTTGATTGATGATGTGAGGCAGGCTCTTTATGCATCAAAGATCTGTAGTTATGCTCAGGGAATGAATCTCATCCGGGCCAAGAGCTTAGAGCAGGGATGGGACTTGAAGTTGGGGGAGCTGGCTAGGATCTGGAAAGGTGGGTGCATCATTCGAGCTATATTCCTTGACAGAATCAAGCAGGCCTATGACAGGAACCCAGATCTTGCCAACCTTCTTGTGGACCCGGTGTTTGCAAAGGAAATTATTGAGAGACAATCTGCTTGGCGAAGGGTTGTGTGCCTTGCTATCAACTCGGGTATTAGCACCCCGGGTATGTCCTCCAGTCTTGCCTACTTTGACACCTATAGGAGGGACAGGTTGCCAGCTAATTTGGTCCAAGCTCAAAGAGATTACTTTGGTGCTCATACATACGAAAGAACTGATATGGAAGGAGCTTTCCATACTGAATGGTTCAAGATTGCCAAGCAGTCAAAAATTTAAGTATGCTTCTGGTTCATCCTTCTTGGCTAGACTCGGTTATTGTAATAATTCCTGCTCAGGACTTGCTTTTAAGAAGAGCACATACCACATTTATGTGGTGAGCGGATATCTCTGATGAATTGAATTTGTACTCTTCTCTAATTAATAGCAGTTTATTGTGGTTGTTTGTTTATTTTGCACTTGGCAGCTATATATGCTGTTTTTGGATAATTCATTCTCCATTTTCTGTTGACTCTTTAGTTTGTTCATCTAAATGCTGCATGTTCTTTTCTTGGTTAACAGAATGCTTACATGTTCTACACTTTCATCATATAGTCTGTAAAGATTCCTTACACATGCATTGCATGGGTGAATGCATCTCACATCCTCACCAGTGGATTGAATGTGAAGGGCATGTGCCTGTTAATCCATTGGGTCATGACACCTAGAACTCTTTCCCTTCTGCTGTTGCTACTTGCTAGGTTTGAGTCTAGAACTTCAGCATAGACACCCTCTTAAGAATCTTAGATTCTATGCAATTTGATTGAGTGAAACAGGCAGATGCAATGATCCATGTTCAGAGTAGCATGCATTTCAATGGTTTGGTTTGATCATCTTTAAACTGAGCTTCAGAAGGTAATATATAATATTTGTCTCTGTATTATTGTACTGACAAACAGATTTCTTGTGTCTGCTTCAGAAACCATGCAGCTTAGTATGGTTGAGACTTGAGAGCTACACCAAATTGCTTGAAGGTATGGTAAAACTCACACATCTTTTCTTACTCATTATACTGATGTCTGATTATAATAGTTGTAGCTAGGTTGACTTATGGCTCAAAATGAACCTTTTACATTATTCTTTCTACACTAAGTTGTTGCTTTCTCATTTTCTCTTACATGTGCTCTGCAGTAATGTTTTGATTGTATTTGAAGACAGATCTACATATTGTCACAACATATATGATGTTATAAGAATATACCAGCCCCTTAGGTGGAGGGCGCCGGCTATTTTTGCTCGTGTTTTAAGATAGATTATAAGAAATCTGTCTGGAAAAACACATTAAACTAGTCCCTTTAAGCTTCAAGGAACCATGCTTGCACGTCTCTTAAGGCTTTATTTTATCTGTAAAGTTTGACTTATCTTCCTTCATCTTGTTTCTTTAGCCATATGCATCACAACCACGAGGAAGTACAGGATAAGCGTCTTACATTCGAGGAAGGATCCATTCATGTCCTATGTCCTCTTTCATTGTTTTTGAACTCTAAAGTAAATCTCAATGCAAAAGGCGGGATCTTGTTACCTAATATCCGCTAAACATGAAATGATACTATAATGCAACATGCTTTTAGCATATCCTATCAAGCTCTTATCTTTTTGTTAAAAATTTCAGAGAATGAAGGTGCCTGAATCTTTGGTTCAGAGAATAGAATGAATAAGATGGAACTGGAAAGCTTTTTCGCTTCTGTCAGATCCTTTTCTGCTGATTGTCTCTTCCACACTTGCAAGGTAATTTTCTTCTCTCTTTTTCACTGTCATGGTAACTTTGATTATGCAAATCATCTTAAGACCATGTTCTGTGATCAGAGTGCATGAGCACAATAGTTATATATACAGCCCATACTCGTTATTTGCCTTGCTGTTGCAGTTGCACCTAATTTACATATTATACAACTCAACCAACCATGTTCTGTCACCACCAAATGCTTTTGTTGTTCTTCATAGTTGTCATGTTGTGAGATCTTTTCTTTCCAGCCCAACATCACGTTTATTACATCTGATACAGTGACGGGGTTAAGGTTTGTGCGTAAAAAGGTTAAAAAAACAGGGCTGTTATGTCCATATGCATACAATGTTATGATCTTGTCCTGATATGTTGCTTCTGTGTATGCGCGTGTGTGCGCTGTGTGCACATGGTTTTGTGCGGTTGCTGATCTGACAAATAAGGTTTGTTGGGTAGTTTGGTTTCTGATATGGCTTTGGAGACAAGCATGATAGAGTTCTGGCAAGGAATGTGCTGTGAATAAACAATATCGTATAATTCAAACATCAAATAATTGGGATTACATTTTTCTTTTTGCTGCTCAGTACAATGAACTTAACTAAAACCTCGAACAGAACTGGCAACAAAAGTAAAAAATGTTTTAACCTTTGTTACTAGAAGAAGAACCTCTTGCCTCTCTTCTTCTCTTGCTTCTCTTCCTTCTTCTTGGCAGCTTTGTTGGCCTTTTCGTTCTTTGCCTTGACGGTCTTTTGTTGCAGGTAGCTCGGGCCTGATGATGCATCGGACGCCATGGAATCATCGCTGTCGTCACTTGTTTTAGTTTTGGTTTTAGCTTGAGCTCGTATGTGTTTGGTGAAGATGTTGTTGTTGGTTACTCCTCCATCTTCATCTTCATCACTGCATCGGTCTTCTTGCATGGGAGAGGCAATATACATGGTCCAGCCCGATTCGCTGCTGCTGCATCCCTCGGTGCCTATAACGTACCGGGACGAGTCCATTTATGAGAAAAACAGAGGTTTTGTGGAGAATTTACAGAGGGAAGAGAGAAGAGGAAGAGAGGGTTTGGTTTGTATGAGAAACTTGTGTTTGTGGAAATGTGGGATGAGCTTTCAGAGTTGTGTTTATATATATATATATATTGTAGATATGGCCTAATTATGATTCTATTGGCATAATAAAGACAGCTTATTGTGACTTTGTTTCAAATAATATAATTAAAAAAATGGCAGACAGAAACATATTGTTACTCATACATTGTTTCTTTCTTTTTTCATGTTTGATGCATGAACAAAAACATCAATCACCTTTGTTTTTCGGCTTGCCTTGCTTTTAGGGTCCTTATTGACTCATTTTTTTCTCAAAATTTATCTTTTTTTGTGAATCTACAAAATTAAATTTGATAATTTTTTTTATGCTTAATTGTTGTGAATTATCGATTATAATCTTAATCTATATCTATATATATATGTAAAAATAAAATGTATTGATGTCACGTGGCATCACCTCCTTTATCCTGATTAATTGTGCAATTTTTTCTTCTACTTTCCCCTCATTCCTTCTACTATCTTCAATGTGATTCAGATCCGTTCGTCTGACCATGCATTCAATTACTTGGGATGGTGTTGTTTCAGTTTTCATTCCTTTATGCTCCCACCTTGAATATACTCTACAACCGTTTAAGAATAAAATCATCGTTTCGTCAATAAAATAGAAAGTGTCAAAAAATCTACCCGTAGATATTTCCAGGTTATAGTGTTAATTAACCCCTCAGAGCATCCACAATGCAGGCGCGAGCCCGGACGTTGTGTTTGGGCTAAGCGTTGGGCTTGCATGACCCAATAACTTTTTACGTGTTAATTTAACCAATAATAAATTGACCTTCTCTTGATAACCCAGTGTAAGATACGACCCATTGTGAGATAATTTTATTAACCCCAAATTTTATTTTATTTTTCTCTCCTCAAAACCCTATGTTGACCTTCTTTTACTACACATATTACATGAATTGTCTCCTAATTTGAATAGCCTTGGTGAATGCTCTCAAAATCGTCTGAACCAATTCTCTCGTATTCCATGGTGCTGTAATTTGTGTAGTAGAATTCGTTTCTTTATTCTGTTATGGTCATACTCTGACCTATCATCTTCTATGTTGGTTGTGTTGATGTCTTGTTAAATAATCATAAAATTTCAGCAATGCTGTTGATTCGAGCTGTGGTTACGACTTTTCTGATTCTCAATTTTGAGTTTGGGGGATTTCAGAAATAAACTTAAACCTTTGTGCTTAATGAATCCTGTGCTCGTCTTTTGTTCAGTTATTTATGTTTCGATCTATCTAAACTTTCTGATCGAATTGGTGCTCAGGGAAAGAGAAAGGCAAAGGGAAAGGGAAAGGTAGGGACATTGGCATATTATACGAGGCTACTTAAGGATGAGCGAAGAAAATATGAACATCTTAACTTGTTCGATGAAACTGATGAAAAAGAACACGCCCAATGTGTTTTCGATGCATATAATCGGATAGAGAAACAACGTCGGCATGGTAATATTGGTTTGGTATGTAACTGTGATCCAGTAATTTATGTTTCTTCAACACAGCATTGATGTTAATTTGATTTGATTATGTCTCTGAACCCAGACACCACGCTTTGGCTTAAAATTTGCCTTCACCTTGGAGGATTTACATGACAAGAAACACACGGACACTGCAAAGTTTGCAATTGATAAGCATAACGACAAGGCAGAAGATAAATTGGCATTTGAAGCTTTGCTCTACCTGAATTATTTCGGTAATGATAATGCGCGTGGCCACACCTACTATTTCACCATTGTGGCCCGCAATCTTGCCAAAGATTGTCTTGAAGGTTATCATGCTACTGTGTTTTGTCCCAGTGGTACTTATGCCAAGGCATCTGGTGCCGAGAAATCTGTACTACGTTTCTTCCGCATGAGGTACATGCAACATTTGTGCTTTACATTTTTGTTTTAATGAATTTCATGACTACTAAGACTTATAACTCCTGATTTCATTAGTTTTATGACTTTGTTATGAAATTATGTGTTGTTTGTTATGAGTTGTATATGTATGAGATATATATGATATGAATCTATCTACTGTTCTTATTATTGAGGCTTACACCTCACGGTGGTAAGGGAAAATGCTACAGTTCCATCCACCTTTCAAAACCTTGATATTTTCATATGCCATCACGATTGTGTAATGTCTAGTGTACCAGTATCTCATTGCTTGATGGAATTCATGTACTAATCATCTAGCTTTAACACTAGGTGTGCATGGTATACTCCGTACAACAGTCCTATTGTGCTTTGTATTAGCTTCGTCAGACCCTACCTTGTTGGTACAATCCATTTGCACTTGTATTCAAGATTTGATTCTTTTTTGTTGCTACTATTTCAGGAGTAAAAAAACAAAGGACATGGAAAAGGACGAGGGGGAACGAATAGATGAAATTTCCCCAGGAGTCAGCTCGAACTCTGTTGGGATTTATGATAGGTATGCATAAAGCACATCCGGTGTAAAATGCTTAGATTATGCTTGGTTAGACTGCAATGACGGGAATTCTGGTGTGATCTATACTTGTTTTTATTCAACTTTTGATTGGCTTTCAACTATTTCAGGAATGGAAAAGCGGATAAAAGCGGGTCTTCAGGGGAAGAAATAGATGAGACTTCTACAGGAGTGATCATTGGGATATCTGATAGGTATGTATTCACTATTCTTCAAATCACCTTAAACCTTGTTTCACTCATCCCCTTGTCTTATGTCTTATTTGTTTCTCAATGGACAGTATTGATGCGTGATTCTCTAGTGCTTTCTATTTCACCCTCAACATAATTACTTCACAAATTCTGTTTCTTTGACTTTAGAAGCCTATTATTTTCAATCTTTGGCACTTGCAGCCCATCTTTTGCTAATGTGGGATGTTCACTAATGTTTGTAATTTTTAGTGTACCCATTGCGATGGCTGAAGCTGTGGATCGAGCCTAATGATCAGTATTTTAAAAAGGTAACATGGTACATAGAACTATATTAGCTTGGTTTATACAGCGAATGGTTGCAATTGAATTTCGAACAGAATATCAATGCTTGGGTCGGTTAAATATTTTTACTTCATTTGGATTGCAGTTATACATGTATGGCATCTTTTTTCTTGGACCCCCCTCTCTCAAACCTGAATCTGTGTTCCAAGAGACATCTTTTGTGAACCTATTCTCATCGCAAATAAGAAAAGCCCTATACCTATTTATTTGTCTGCCTTAAACTAATTGAAAATGAGTGGAAATAAGTACATCTTTTGCCTTTTATTTGTAAATGAATTAGGTGAAAACCATGTTGAAGTGATGTAAACTCTGAAGGACTGTAGGCAAATCTAATTTCTGCTATGTTATATAAATTAGAAATGGTACCCCAAAATAATAATTATAACAGTCCACATTTTAAATAACATATGTTTTATGGGTTAGTGCCCATGATTTCTTTTTGTTTGTGAATGTCAATGACAATATATCATAGT
>JAYMSU010001085.1:0-11279 GCA_036897765.1 Erodium chrysanthum | reverse complement strand
AGAAGTTGAAAAAAAAATAACAACATGCTTGATGCCAATGTTCAGATCTATTACAGTATGTATGATTGATTTACTAATAGACACTGCAATAAGATCATACATGTATGATATATCTTCCTCAAAAGAACAATTTTTTAGGAGGAAAGAGTACCAGTTGTTACATGACATGGGAGTTGTTCACAAGTTTATCACTATCATTCGTTGTGACAACCAGAGTGCTATCCAGACTGTTCATAATGATGTCTTTCATGAATGCATCAACCACATTGATATTGATTATCACTTCGTACGATCTCAAGCAAAACACTCTCGCTCTTCGCTTTGTCTCCTCTAACGACCAGATCGCGGATATCTTTACCAAGTGTCTAATTCCAGGGAAGTCCGTTGTGTTTTTAATATGCATAAGCACTCCAGACAGCTCCACCTCAAACACACACAAACATCCTCAAACTTGGTTGTGTGAATCAAAATTCAACAAGATTTGACAATACAACAATGCTTCCACTACTAATCTTTAACGGATCATCGCAAGCCAAGCGTTGCTCTGTTTTCTTCCCGAACAAATTACATGGTATAACAATTGCCATCATTATGAAATTGAGTTCCTATCAGCTAACATAGGTATACATGCATAGGGTCAGATCAATATTTCTTTTTGTTGCATCAAACTAGAGTTTTGAGATGAACACTCGGCAAACATGATACGCCTTCTGTTCAAGCATATGAATCATTGATGTGCAGTTCAGTTCATGCATTTCATGCCACCGGAACTTTGCAGCACACGTTGAATATATCGTCTAAAGGGGCGTGATCGCCCGTCCCTTCATCTTTCCGTGCATACAGCAATTCCTTCCCTTTGAAGACAAACATTCCACCCTGACACAAAACCACATTGGCATCAAAGAATATATGGCTATTATTGGAGTGCTTCAAACTTTGTCAAAACAAATTCAACCTGTTGCAATACACTACTCCTGTCATCTGGGGTGGCTTCAATAGTATAGTTCTTTACAGCTTTTTGCAGAGCCTCAAATCTTGAGAATACTTTAGTCTGTAATGTTAAAGTTCAAGTTAAAAGGCATGCATTGTATGCTAATACCACATTTCCTCAAAATATTAAGGAGCCTACACTAGCAGGATTGAAGAATGTACGCCCAAGACCGTAGTATAAGCCCAAAACATCATATGCCTGAAATAAACAAGTGCCTCTCAGATTTTACAATCATTACAGAAGGTACAGCCACTAAGAGCACTAATGATGATTGCATTACCTTGCGATCGGGATCAGCATATAGACAATCCTCTGGAAATGGTAACTTAACCAAGTGATATGTATGGAGGATACAAACATCAGACCCCGATATCAGAAAAATGCTTTGCAGTAACAATACACAATAAGACACTAGCAAATGCAATAATTGTAACGACTGAAAACTATACGGAGATTTCAATAAAATAAAACTATAAGACACCATGGATAAATTTTAAAGAAGGATGACCATAAAATCCCCCTATCTAGAAACAATATGTACCAGACTAAATGTAATGAAACTGCCAACCTGACCATTAAATCTTAAATGCGCAAAATTATTAGCACTCAAAATAATTGAATAAGATCACGTTACTTCAGTTGCGCATCTTCAATTTCAAGATTTAACTGAATCAACTTTCAAGTTTGGTAATTCATACACAATTTATGAAGCCACTTCCACTTTACAATATTAGATACTTGAACATTAACAAAGGGTGGATGCGGGAATAACAGTCGATATTAGCTTTGACAATCACGCATTGACAAAAAAGCATGTAGTAAAGTAAAGGCTAGCCACTATCATGTCATGTGACATGCTTATTTGAAAATTTGGGAACTCGCCAGATTGGGGGGGTTAGACTTGATGAGATTTAGCATTCTAGATGCCTCACCTTTGAAATATATCTGATGAATTTTGATATTTTCAAAAATAAAGCAAATAGCCAGATCTACAGTCAAGTCTCCTTATCAAACAAGCAAGCTACATGACATGATAGTGGCCAGTCACATTTGACCACATGCCTTTGGCACAAGAAAATCTTACGAATAATATCCAGCTGTCATATGCTATAATATTGAGTTTATATGTAACAGAAAGAGAAGAGTACAACAGAGGTTTAAGGGTTATCTTCTTTGCTGAATCAAAGAAGATGTGCATGGTGAAAGATAAGGTGAACCACTGGAGAGCAAGGTGTGCATGTTCACATAAGTTTGGGATTTCTCCTGGGTCGTGTGAGAGATGTTTTATCACAAAAAAAAAACAATTGTAATCGCTGTAGTCTCTTGAGATAATTTATCTACAGTTCAAACCAACCTGTGATCGTTTGGGTAAAAGTCAGAACCTTTAAGTTATGTGTGATGGATTTCGTACAGGGTTTAGTTCCTCGATTTTATACTTATCGTGATAAGAACAATAAGTAGTTAAATACATAGTGCATAATACTTCCCAAAACACCCAAGAAACCCAAAGTTAGTGCCACTTGAACATGTTGCTCTCTGCAGGGAACACTTCACCATATCTTAGGGGGCTTAATATGGAAGAAATAATATAAAAAGGTTAAGACTGTAGAAGTTTACCTCATTTAACAGATATAGTCATAGCCCAACATATAATATAAGACCTTTTTTACTAAGTGCTTTTCTGGCCAATTTTTACCACCGGGAGTCCATTCAGAAATGATATTATTAATGTTGAAATCAAATAAAAAATGGTTCTATTACCATTGACATTTTAACAACTGTTGATAAATGAATTTCAAAATAAACCCAATTTACAAAATACTTATGTAAAAGCATTATATAAAAAGAACAAAGCAGAACCACCATACCACAAGTACCCAAAATATTGAGGAGGAAACTCAATGAGGAAAATAGGACCAGAGTCCACAAATTTTCTACTATCAACAGTACTTGAACCTGTTTGACAAAAGTTAAGCTGATCTGGATTTTTTTGGTGTTCTATTCTATTTTGGTTGCAGCTCTATCTCTTGAATGACACAAAATAAAATTCTATGTCCTTTTATCTGCTTACCATCCTACTGAGACCATGCACTAGTCATGATCACAAGTGGATGGCCTGATGGAAAAGAACCTGTGAACTTACTCATGTTGTTACCTCCATGGAACACCCTAAACGTAAGTCATTTCAATATTTTTACATGATAAAGAATTATAGATCATAGAGAATTTAAGTCTTAATTCGATTTGTTAAAAACAATATTACTAAGACTAC
The DNA here is from genome assembly GCA_036897765.1 of Erodium chrysanthum. NCBI lineage: Eukaryota > Viridiplantae > Streptophyta > Magnoliopsida > Geraniales > Geraniaceae > Erodium > Erodium chrysanthum. Next base: position 8,016 of record JAYMSU010001085.1, on the reverse strand, counting down.
AAAAAATGGACATAAGGAAGATACCCGTGCTGCAAGGATACGAGCTTTATCTGGAGTTCCAACACCAACTGCAATAAGCTTAACCCCAGCTGCTTCGAATCTTGATTTTGTTTCTTTAAGAGCTGAAGCAAGTTCCCAGCTTCAAAAGAGCAAACCATAATTGAATTCAGAAATAGTGGAAAGTCAATGGGAAATTCAAGCTTCTTGGACAAAGAAACCCATCAATTACTTGCTGTGGAGAAAGTTTACCAGCAAGGACATCCAAAGTGCCTCAGAAGCGCAACAACAGCAATCCCCTGGTATTGATTGAATAAATTTCATAAGCTCAAGAGACCCAATATTGCTTATTTGAATAACTTACACTGCAAATTTCATATTTCCCAAATGACAATCAAGCAACAGCAATAATGCCATCTTTGACACTCCCAATTTGTGCATTTCAGTTCGTAATATCGAAGTCACTCATGAACAATACAATTTCAGAAATAAGTACTTGCAGAAAAACTTAAAATTAACCAGCTATCAATTCTTCATTCATTTCTTCAATTAATCAATCAAACTAGCAGAAGAAGAAGAAGAAGAAATTGAAAAGGGGGAAAGTAAAACCTCTTCCTGGTCCCATAGATCCTTGAACACGACGGGCTCACCGGAGGCGGTGAAGATACTGACCTCGCCGAGCATCTCGCCGATGCTGGGACCATAACCAGAAACCGAAGCCCTCGCAACGAGACGAGAACCATTACCACTCCTGTAACTCAATTTGACGATCGAAATCGACGAAGAAATGGCAGCCGCGGAGATGGAATTGGACCTGAGAGGCAAGAGCCTGGAAGAGGATCGAGAGGGAAGAGGCCGAGAGGGAGACGAGAGATGCTGCGGGAGCTGCAACGCTTGAGCAGACACGAAAGCCATGGCGGATCCGACTCGAGCTCGGCGGAGCGCAACCAGAGAGCTGAGTCACTAACGAGTCACCGAGTTCGGTTTCTGAACGTAGTGTGTGCGTGTCAAGTGTCTGAGCTACAACTAATCATTATTTATAACCTCAGAAAATCGTGGATTTTGTGTGGCGGGACAATTGTCCGCAATCTGTGGAGACGAAGCAACGACGTCGTTGCACTGACCATGTCAAGTATCCCACTAATTAGGCCGATCTTGTAAAGCCCACGATTAAGACGTAACTAATGCAATTCTAGTTTTGGGCCAGGCCTTTTATATTAGAGCTCGACTCATTTGAGTAAATCTTTGACTTTGACCACATAACTTTACATCAAAGTAGTGGAAGAGGTTTGGTCACGTGCTCGGAAGCTAGAGGCCCCTGACCATGAAAGTGATAACTTTAGGGTACAATATGAAATTCATCAAAAATTGGGTCACATATTAATTTTAAACTGATTTTATTGTTGGCTAGGTACATATATGGTTACTTGAAGACTAAATGCTCATAGGAACAGTTGACATTCAAAGTTGATTTGGTCTATCATGCATCTGTGTCAAAAAAAAAAAGAGAATCATGCATCTATTTTTCTGTCGTGTTCACTAATAGATAATAAAGATATTGTGAATAACTATTATGTATTGATACTCTTTATATTCAATTATTTCCAACTTTAGAATTTGAGATGGTAAAATATCTTGTATCTGATAAGGACTCGACATTATCGACCCTATCGGAATAGGACCGAGTAGAGAGCTTTTGGATTCAAGACAGATATAATACATGGATTCAATATTCTGGTCACGGTCGGGGATGGGGGAGTTGGTCCTTGCTCCGAATCTGTGTATATATATTAGATATGTTTATACAAATATGAAAGAGTTAATCACGTCCAAATACTCTTAACTATTTTTCGATTTCACATAATCTCCCTGAACTTTAAAACATAACAACTGATTTCTTGAACTATCGATTTGTAACACCATTAGATTTTCCATTCGAATAGTAGATGATCGAAATGTCTTCCAATAATCCTGAAATTTTCAATTTAATGTCATTTATTAAATAAATAATAAAAACAAACCAAAAAAGAACCCTAACCCTTAAATCAAACCCTCCCCCTAAACTCTTCCTCCTAAACCCCCAATCCCTCTTCCTAAACCCTTGAAATCCTCTAACCTTTGAAACCCTAAACCCTTCAAATGAAATAATTAAAAATAATTTTAAATTCAAATAATTAAAAAATCTGGAATTTGAATAAATAAAAAACATTTTTTTGGTGAGATTACAAGTTTACCCTTCATCATTAACCTTGTTTTTCGAAAATACACCTACACTACTTCATCCAATCTAATCCAAACCCTGAACTGTTGAATCTGAACTTGTAATAAGTACTTGTGTTTTATCATTTGTGTCCTATTTGAGATTCTCATCTATACCTCATTTACCTCGGACTAGAACACATAATGTTGTCGTATTTACAATCTAATACAAGACCCGTACAAGAACTCTAATTGTGTAGTAAAAAGAAGTCATAGCGGAAATAGAAGATATGATCCAATCAAAAGCTTCATTTATATATAAAGGAACAACTCAAGAACCATATATTCTCAACGATCAGAGCCAATATGGGAGCCAACAATGAGGAGGGTAAGAGTATGGACTTCTACGATTCGGAACCATATATATTCCTGCGTACATATATTCAGATTCGTTTGTTTTATACATATATATTCATGGTTTTTGTGCAGGAGTAACAAGAACAATACGAGATCTCCGACCAACTCACTATTTGTTTCAAATAGTTTCCTACTCTTCACTTAAAAACGAAAGCTACGAATCTGATGTCTTCGAAGCCGGCGGTTACAAATGGTAGGTCACAATTCTCACAAACGGTCCAATGCTTCACAAGTATTAAATCTTCATCTACTATAAGTTGATTTTTTTTAAAGTGAATTTGGTTTTAACATGATATCGATATTGGTTTTTGATCTATACATCTCCGAGGTTGAGTTGTAATTAAGTGATTGAGTTTTAACACGATGATATCATTCCGGGATTAGGGTTTCTGGTTTAGGGTTCAGGGTGAGCACGAAATCGTTATTGTACCTTGTTTCTGACCTACATCTATATAGACTATATTTGACGTATTTACATACATATGGAGTGTCATCTTGATGTTCGTAACATATTTTTAACATGATATTAGAGTTTAGTATTGAGTTAGACGTATGTCTCTCATTAAATTGTTTATCTATTATCTGGTATTCACTCTTAGTTTGATTTTTTTTTTGATCGATTAGATTTTAACGCTCTCAATCTGATCCACCACGTGAAACCATATTAATATTTTGTTTCATGAATTTTTAACTATATATATTAGGAAGCTACGTTTGTACCCAAATGGAGATACAAAGAGAAATGCAAAAGGGTATGTGTCACTTTACTTAACAATAGTAAACACAAACACTTTTCCTCAAGGATGGGAAGTCAACGTCAATTTCAAGCTATTTTTATTTGATCAACTAAGAGACAAGTACTTGACCATCGAAGGTAACCTTAATTACACATTATTTGTAGTGATGAATTAAGTTTTTTCTTATCATAGCTATATACTAATATTGTTTAGTTTAGATGATGGCGATGGAGCAATAAGTCGATTTCATAAGATGAAGACCCAATATGGATTTTCTCAACTCATCCCTCTTGATGTTCTCAACGATGTTTCTAATGGATACCTTATCAACGATAGTTGTTTATTTGGAGCTGAAGTCTTTGTTCTCGAAAGTGCTAGTTTCAAATCTTACTGCTTCGTCCCTAAGGCAATGGAGCCAAAAAATGATAAGTACACGGATACTTATGTGTGGAAGGTCGAGAAAATCTCCACGTTACAAAACCAATATTATTTCTCTGAAGTCTTTACCCTTGCCGGAATGAAATGGTATGAACCTTTTTGGTATAATTGTAAAAAATCCCTATATACTATCCGTTTTTAACAATAACTTCCCCTGTGTTTTATTTTGTTATGTATTTCCAAAATTTTGCAACTTGGTCATGAAAAGACAATTTTGTCCTTAATGACTTTTGGGTGAAAAAATTGAAATTGCCCAAGAGTTATTAAGGGAAAATGGTTTATTCATGGCCAATCCGTTATACCCTAAATTTGGGCCATGTTGTAAAATTTTGAAAATACGCGTGGTGTTTCTGCAATAAAATAAAACACAATGGGAGTTACTGCTAAAAACGGACAGTACAGGGTTCTTTTGGGTGTAATTTTCCCAACCTTTTTTGTCACGTTTATGTTCTTATTTTTAGACACAACCATTAAGGTTGTTCCAACTAATTTAGTCATCTTTGAATCGATCCAAACCAGGAAGTTAAACCTTTATCCCCGAGGGTCTTCGATAGTAAAAGACAAGGCAATGTCGTTATATTTGGTACTGAATGATGTTCCGAAGAAGTATGAGTTGAAGGCCGATTTCAATCTACGGATAAGGAATCAACTTGACAACAAGTACTACATAAGGAAGAGTACGTACAATTTGTTTCTGGTTACATTAATCCTCATACTTTCGACTTTTACCTAACACTAGTTATTATTGTTGCAGGTTATAAGGATTCGTCGCACTCGACGTCAAAGTTATTAGCGCAGGGTTTGGGTGTTCATGAGTTCATAACGATGGGAGAACTTTACACTCCAGGGAATGGTTTTATGGAGGACGATTCATTGATCATCGAAGTACAAATAACAAAAGTGACTTTCGTTAAGAAACTTCCGCCCATTCTTAAATATTTATGTTGCAGATGTTGAAATGAATTGTTAGGACCACACTTCTTTTTATAGATTGTATTTCGTTGAATTATATCGACACTTATTTTTTGGAAGATTGAAAAGTTTTCAACATTAAGAGATGAATATTATTACTCTTGAAGTCTTATATATATATCTATAAGATTGTTTCCATCAGGATTCGAACTCTGATCCTCCATTGCGTTAGAGGGAGTCCTTAATCTTGTTTACTCCGTTACCACAAACGGAGTAAACGTGATTGTATGTTAAATTTGTTTCTGGTTTCAATCCTTTCGTTAACACTATTTTTTTGTTGTAATTTACTTAACACTAGTTACCTATATATATATTGCCATAGTTTAGGATCGACTCAGGGATAGATCATATGTATTGGGCTTCGCAAATTCGGAAAAATTACAGAACATGACCAGCATGGGAGTGACGAATTTCCGTGATCGTGTATAAAAGATGATACACTTATCTTCAGAACACAAATAACGAAACTGTCTTTGTTGAAAGACATCTAGTCTTTAGGTGTTATATATAACATAAAGATGAAATATATATGTTGGATTTGCTGAAATATTCGTTAGTTAGAACGTTCCTTATCGAATTGTACATAATGTAGGATAATGGTATAGAGTTCTATAGATTTATTCTCCACCGTTAATGTAAATCGGAGGGGTGTAATCTCCACTATCGATTTAGGAGGTGTAATAGTATAAATAGGTGTTTTAGCTCATCTGCTCTCAACATCCTCCACTTTATAAATACTCATTGCATTAGTGAAGGTCATCTTTCCAATATAGCTGCAACAAGAAGTAGAGTTGAATGGATCTAAAAAATTCTTAATAGCTTCATTATCCTCCAATGTTATCCTATCAATAACGGATCCACAAGTTCTTCCATTGGCTATGGATGCCAATTTTGTATGGATTTCATGATTATATTGTATTTGGATTGATGATTGTGTGTTGATTGAGGTTAATTTGGAATTGATCCATCAATTGTGGTGTTGAGCATGTTAGGGTTTTGGGGAGAAATTCCCAAAAATCCTAAGTTAAGTGCTATGTTTGAATTAATGTATTTATTTATGTTGATTCATATGTTTGATGTGATTATTACCCTTTGGCCTTTGGTGATGTTAATTCAATGAATTGATCTGGTTTACATGCGATTGAGTACATATACTCAATTGAAATGCTAGAACTACATGTAGGAATTGATGTTTTGACTTGTGTTTATCGCTATTATGTTGTTAACCGTGTTGAGACGTTTGTGTTCATTTATCCCCTTTTCAGGCTCCAAATCAACAAAAAAATTGCCTCATTTATCCAAATTGTCAGTCTATTTCAACATGCAATTTGACCCTTGTCTATTTGAATGAGAAAATTGTTAACTATTTCATATCTCAATTTGATACGGAAGCAGTTGTTGCATTTTTTTTCGATTCTACGACACGTGTCACGGCTGTACGTATTGCTTGCAACACATAAATCATCAACTATTTTAACTACTCTCATCTCTAGTTTTTCCATCAACGACAGTTTGAAATCGTGCAAACCATTAGCTTTTTGTAATGATGATCATCAAACCGTTTGTACACATCCGATGATTTGCTTGAAGTCGGCAACTATATATTTCGCCAACAAATAGATTGACATTACACACCTTAATATCTTTAATATGGTACCAGAGTTTGTACATCATGAATAGTTTGAATATGAATACCTCCAGAAATATTTGTAGGAGTGAACTTAATCAGTCTTAAGTACGAGTCTTACTTAGGATTAAAATGTTGAGTCTGAGCTTGTAATAAGGGTAAAATATACTTGTGCTTTATCATCACTATAGTGTGGTGCACAAATATTTCATATCCACAAGCACGAGTCTTAGTAAGAAATTGAGCACGCAAAATAATCCCTAATAGAATATTGATGTCAACTATCCCTAATATATGTCTAGGAAATGGATTGTGAAACTTGTTATAAACATATACGTACACATGTAGAAGATGCAATGTAATTTCAAGAACTATCATTAAATGTGTGCTGTTAATTAAGGCATGTGGTAGCAACTCATATCAATTGAGCAGGTCTGAAAATATCCTTATTGGTACAGGCTTCTGCTTCATATATACAAACTAAAATTAGATTCGAAAACTAAAAATTAAACTTGTCTACGAATCAAACACGCTAAATGACACCCATCAGGTTAGCCCAGTAGTCAAGAGAGTTTTCCCAACCTTTTTTGTCACGTTAATGTTCTTATTTTTAGGATTTAGGGTTTCAAGTGTTCTTATTTTCAGATACAACCATTAAGGTTATTCCTACTAAGTTGGTGATCTTTGAATTGGTCCAAATTAGGAAATTAACCCTTTATCCCCGAGGGACTGCGATGGTAAAAGACAAGGCAATGTCATTATATTTGGTACTGAATGATGTTCCCAAGAAGTATAAGTTGAAGGCCAATTTCAATCTATGCATAAGGAACCAAGTTGACAACAATCACTACATAAAAAGGAGTACGTACAATTTGCTTCTGGTTACATTAATCCTCGTACTTTCGACTTTACCTAACACTAGTTATTATTGTTGAAGGTTGCGAGGTTTCGTCGTCAGAGTCATTAGCGAAGGGTTTTGGTTATCATGAGTTCATAACGATGGCAGAAGTTTACACTCCAGGGAATGGTTGTATGAAGGATGATACATTGATCATCGAAGCACAAATAACAAATGTGACTTTGGTCAAGAAAGTTCCTCCAATCCTTAAATATCTATGTTGCAGATGTTTAAATGAATTGTTAGTACTATGTTTCTTTTTATAGATTGCATTTCGTTGAGAAGTAATAAAAATAAGTCTATGTTATCCTTCAATTTTCAGTATTTCCCATTTCCTTTAATTCACGTTTTATCTCAAGAAAGACGACGTTGATGGGTACCAGAATCTTTGACTAAGAGATTGATGGTGTGACTCGGGCGCAATGTAGAAGAATATGCATCAAGTGGTCCACGTCATCAATGACAATCCATTCCTAAAGGTGTGAAGAGGGAGACACACCTCATGACTGATTGACTGACTACGTAGCTGACTCATCGATGTATGACGAGTGGATATTGTTGAAGTATGTATCCCACATCGAAAGAATGTGAGGAAATTAATCAGTAAGTAGAATGAGGCCTCCACCCATCAGTTCGAGCTTTTGGGTGGATCGAGCTTTCACATGGTATCAGAGCTGGTTCGGCCCATGGTCTGTTTATCGCCTCCATCCTTCCGATCTTGTTATTGCCCA
>JAYMSU010001084.1:0-11284 GCA_036897765.1 Erodium chrysanthum | reverse complement strand
ACCTATTTGGCTATGACCAACCCTAAGGTCCTGTTGTTCGGACACACACGGATTCAGTTACTCTCCTTTTGACTAACCTTATGTTATATCCACCACACTTCCTCTAGGGATTCACATTCCTCCTGTTGGGAAATGCTCATCAACCAACTGCTTAGTTTTCAAAAAGTCAAGATTGCTTGCAAGCATTTGATGAGTATGGAATCCCAATGGCTGACCACATTCTATTTCCCTTTAACCAAACTTGGAATTACAAGTTTCATAATATTATTATGTAATTGTTATATACAAACAGAATAGGTATTCAATCCATTCTGTGTATTGTCTGTTACAATATCCAGTGTCCAGTTACAATATCCTGTCGTGTTTCCCTTGTAATAATTTTGTACGCTAATGATTCACTAAGTATGACCAAATTACTGTTTGCAAAGGATAGAGACAACAGATTTTCAATCACATACAACCTTTAACTCCCTTCACAAGTTTTTGAAACCAGTGCACTATTTAAAGCATGAGTTTTCTACTATATATTGCTTGCAAATAATAATTTGTTGATTTGGTCCATACCCCTAGCTCGGTCACCCCCTTCCCTCAGGCTCATAGTATTGGTTAACACAGGATAACGATCTCAAAATTCATTTACCCTGCACATGATCAAAAAGTTGTTTGGCATGATGTTTTGATGTCTGTCACACATATAAAGATGCCTTAAGAAAAAGACAAGAAGATTGAGAAGGAAGCATAAAGTTATGAATTTGTCATTGAAACTCAGGTGGTCCTGATGTCAATTAATTTAGGCGGTTTAATCATTTTGATGCTGCCATGTGAAAGAAATGGACCCTGGACCACCTGCCTTGTTGCCATAATCATCAACTCTGACTCAGGATTCAATCAAACCGACACAGGAAATGCAAACTGGAAACCCCAATGCAAAAATAGTGACACGCACAAGTTCAGCCTCAAGTTTTCATAATAAATATGGTTCTTGTTATCTTTTGAATTTCAAAGTTAGATGAAGATTTCTTAATTGTAGTGCTGTCCTACTTCTTTTGATGGTTGAGTGCATGAAACTTATGTTTGGAGCAACGGAAAATAAAATGAATTTTGGAGTTGGCCTCAGTCTCGTTTCTGGAAAGTTGGCATATAAATAGATAATTGGAGGATGAGCCCGGCTTGGTTACTGTTTCAAACTCTTAGTTTGCTATCACAATACAAAGTCTAGCTGTATTGGTGATTTGTTTCAGTGCAAGAAATATCTTTAAGCTTAAACACTCCCTCCTACTTGTTCTTGGCCAGTAGGCAAGTTGTGCAAGCCGCATGCATTTCGATCAAAACTGAATGCATCAGTATTTTCTGTGGGTAACACACTCTTGTTGTTTCATGAATAGTAAAACTAACAGTCATATCTACTTATTATGTGAATTGTTTTGTTTGGCAGTTAAGAGTGAATTGTTCTTTATTTATCATCTGCAAAATCATGGAAAGAAAAACATTGATCTGTGAAAAAAACATAGTCACAGGTAGCAATATTTCAACCAGCATTATTAAGCACTATGCATGAAAAATAGTATGGATCATAATTTACTCTAGTATTTGAAAGTGCCTATATTACATGGATGTTATCATACATACAGATCAATTTATTTGCATCAAATTTGTATATGGGGAATCAAAATCTTAACTTTTATGTAATAAATTCAATTGGGTAGTTCTAAAATTGCACTTCAGGGCCCCTACTAACTTTTAGCAAACTTGACTGTATCATACTTTTAGCTACATATGAGGTTAGATATGATATTGGCCTACCTATTTTGTAAGTTTGGTCCTCTAAATTAAAATATCTACCATATTATCATTTAGCTAGATTTGAGGTCAGACATGAAGTTAGCTTTTAGATCGGTCCCCGACCTATGTATTTATGATTTAAGTAGAGTTGTTTCTTCTGGCCCAATGGAGGGGATAGTGTTTAATGATCAGTTAATTTTCTTATGTCTCTTCCTTTAGCTATTACCTATTGATTGAATGCTGAATTGGTGGGTGCAAATAGCAGTAACTCATTTATCATCATCTCTGTATACTGTTGATCCACCCATATGGGCAGCGCAGAAAAGCTGCAAATAACCAATTGCTTATTCATGTCTATACTTCTCTTTTAGTTTAGCTCTGAATCTGATTGTACCTGCATAATCACAATGATCTTAGTGTCAATGAAAACAATTTGGTGATCTAAAAGTAAAGGTTTCTCACAAGAAGCAACTCAAGTAATTGAAAGTGGAAGTAATTTAGTACATTTTTGTTTTCGTCTCTTTTTGCAGAAATGATTACATAATGCCGGAAGAGATTTGAAACAATAAATTGATCCACCAGACAAGGTCTCATGTAGCCAGAAGTAATTGATTTGACCTGCTCCCAATCTGAGGTACTCATTGGTTCCTATTAATATATTCTAGGATACTCTATTTTTTGTTTGGTCTGGTCTCTACCAGCGATAGTTAAACTGTATCTAATTATATATGTGCAATTTCCAAATAGGAAGACAAGGGAAGATAAAAACAATAGATAAAACAATAGTCTTGTGTGCATATGTTTGAGACAGCCCATGACTTGAGATTACATCAAATGGAAAAACAACATCATCTTTCTTTCTTAGCTAGCTAATAATACAAATAGGGCCTTTCAATGGCCATGCAGCCTTGCTCCTTCCCTAGTACTCCCTTTGGGTCCCTCTGTACATGACAAATGGTTCCAACCATCGGCCTCACCCCTTGCTTCTGGTACCCCGCCCTTCCTGCATTAATCTTGATTACCGCTCCTTCCTCTTTATCTTTTAGCTCAAAGAACAGACAAAACAAGCAATTTCACTCAATTTTCCTACCCTTGTTTAGTCACTTGTCTCCTTTCTTGTTTCCTTGTGTGTGAGAGATTGATGGACAATCTCCCTTAACTTGCTCTTCTCATCTTTGTGTTTTTTCCTAGTACTAGCAGTAACGAAATGATATCGGAGATTGTCTCTACTTGTAATTCAGCTTCAGACTTTCCCTATGATAAATTTCTTTAATTTTTGAACATCATGCTGCATGTGCAATGTAGAATGATTAAATAATTAATTGCTCTTGTGGTTGGAATTGGATGCTAGCTGATAATGACATCTCTTCCAATTTGTCTATAAGGGTATTTAAAATTTCAATTGCTTTATATCTGTGTGTACAGGAAATACTAGTTCTCACTGATAAATTGAAAAAGAAGAAAATATGAGTGATGTACTTGCAGGGTTCAGAAAACAACATTTATGTGAAAGGGACGTAAGAAACAACAAAAGAGGGGTGGAGGAGAAAGTCAAGAGAAAAAGACTGATGATCAATTGCTAACAATAACTGGACAAAGCATGGTTTGGCTATTCATGTTCATGCAAGTCCTTTGTCTTACAACTTAGGTTGCTTAATCAGGTACTCAATTTGTTTATGTTGATGTATCATTATTAAGAGAATAATCATGGGTTTAGTTTGAAAATTGTCTTTTAGCATATTGAGATTTAAGTTAATAATGAAGAACTTAATATTTGGCTGATTGATTATTTTACATAACATAAAAAAATCCCCATCTATTGACTGAGTAAAGTATTTGGTTGTCCATATAGACCATATGGACTAGAAGAGCAACTTATAGCTACTAGCATCTGTCTGGTGGTTGTCGATGCTTAATGGTTCAATTCATTCATATGCATTTATGATTTTGGTCCATATTTGAGCATTAACTAATACTACACCAGTACAAAATAGCCAGCCACAGAGAGAGAGGAAACTGAAACTTGATTATGATCAGTTCTAAAGTCTCATTTCCATTTTCATGGCCGGGACAAGAACCTAATATTTTTCAACATCCATGTGTTGACCATACATGCATGTCCAGTTCTCATGATCGACACACGCAATTAAGCCAGCAGGACTCAAATGTTGCAATTCCTTGACGCATGACACTTGATGAGACGGCGACCAACCATACCAAATAGCCTCTCATAGAGTTACAGGGAACTGTTTCTTTTTTGTGAAAGGAGCTTGGCATGCCAATAGGCCCTCTAGTATAGTTATATCCATGTGGAAATATATTAGGGTGATTTGTCATCTTGCGTGTCATGTCCTGCTCAAAAATCTCTCGATGATAGGACTGAAATACCAAGTCTCCAGGTAATGTATAAGTGGCAACCTTGCCTGGCTTTGTTGAGCCGGGCAAAAATGCATACGACTTTGGGTTACTCTCCATTTTTGGGTGCCTAGAATCTAGATGGCACTATTTTGTCATTAAGGACCTATGATTTTTACCACATGTCTAACTCCATATGGTGTCGGTCTGTACAGATCAGCTACTTGTAGTAAGATGCTGACTTGTCCAAGGAATGGTGTAGATTATTGTAACAGTAACATTCTAGCTTCTTTGTTACAAATAAAATTCATTTTATTTTTCGATACAGCATTGTGAATAATATGATAATCAACAATTAGGTTATAATTAAGAAACCTAGTGAGAATAGCTTTCTCTGTAGAAATTGCAGTTGAATTGCAAAACAATGATGTAATTAATTTTGTCGAAAAGAAAGGTTTCAGCCCTTCCCACTATTCCTCTAGGCTGGCAAAATTACTTTATCACTGTTGTGGGAAAAAAAACTGATAATGCAAATTACATGTGGCCGGGTATATATCAAAAAAGAATACGGAAAAGAAAAATATGTTTAAAGCTTTTTTATTGCATATATGCAAAATTTGCCTCCAGACATATTAGCTTAGAGATAAAGCATGGAAGAAAAGAATAATACTTTCATGTCCAAAGCTTTGTGCCATTTTGTTTTATAGTTCATCAAAACTCATAACCAAGCTTGTAGTGCCTACCACCAATCAAGTTTCAAGCTGATCTAGTTGAAACAATGCTAGGATTTCATAGGTATTAAAATTATGGGTCACCCCTAAAAAAATTAAAGGACACAGGGGACCCTTAAACCATGAGTTGATGAGTAGGTGAGGCACACATGTCCTACAGCTTGTACTAATCTGTATGTTAATGTATAGTAACAAAAACAATTTATCTTTTTTCTGGTTATCACTTGGCAGCACCATTTCTATTGTTTAAGAAAAGACATCAGATTGGGGTTGTGCTCTTTCAGATCCAATCTTGAGGCTGGTGATGATCCATATGTTTGAATGCAATTTTGCATTTTTTTTTGTGGGCCGCTCTTGTTTGTTTTTTTCCCACTGATTGGCTATGACTTATGATTAACTCTTCATCATCATCTCTTACAGAAAAGCATTAATCATTATCATCATCATGACCATATGATCTAAAAGCTAGATTGGTTTTTTCCTTTATTTTTTTTTATTCTTGTTTATATCTGTTTTTTGTTGGTTCGCATATGATTGGATTCGTGGCCAATAGTAGAAGGTGGCCATTTGAGCAAGGAACCATCTTGTTTAATTTGCTGCTAACAGGAGGACACATTCTGATAGTTTTGCAAAGCGACTGATTTGAACTATGCAACATGTGGGTCAGGTCGGAAATGTAATTGCAACACAATAACCACATGGATTGTCTGAATGTACGTACCGAGGAAGTTGTATAGATCAGTATTCCAAGAAAATGATGAATTAATATGTGATTCTGTGCTATTAATTAGTTGGGATGCATATGTCCGAAATTTTGTCTTGGGAAGGAGACATTTGTTCTGTTTAGTGTGATTAAAGCGCATGCCATATGCGTTATTATGTCCTCACATGATTGATCTTAATTATCACATGACTTATGTTAGATTGTGTTTTCAGCAACATCTATCAGTGGGTGATTTGGAAGTCTGAGAGATTGATAATGCAGATTGTCTCTAGTTTCTGAATGAGGTACTTAACCTTATCTTCCATAAACCGGTTATTTATGGGCTTTGAATAGCATATCATCAATATATAATTAACTCTCTTTTATCTTGGTAAAAAGTTGAGGAAAGAAAATGTGTTGTGAGCTAGCTAGACAAATATCTTTGATTTGATTTCTCATAGAAAAAAGAATAGGGTTTGCTTTTTCTGAATCCTAAATTCCTTCTCCAACCATCTCTCAATCAAATCTTCTCATTGATACTCTCTCTCTAATATTCTGATGCTAATAAGCAAAAATGTGGAACTAAAATTCACAATTGTGGGGAACAAAGGTTCATTTTTGCTGCAGAAGCTTTCACATCCACCATCCATCAATCAGTTCCCCAAGAAAAAATGCAATGGCTTATAACTTGACACCCAATATATGCTCTGTGAAAAAAAAAGTTGGTTTTTTTAATCTCCATAGAGTTTTGTCCATTTCCAGTCAGACATGTCCACAAACCTTTTTCATAACTGTAACTGACCCAATATCAAATTATTTAGCATAGTATTGAACTGCAGAGGTTGTAACATCCTCATTTCAGGGAAATGTTTTTTTTCTTCTCCACTGTTTTTCTTATATTTTGAATGAATAATAATTATTACTAGATGTCAAAAGGGTCTGCATAAGATGGTCTGGGGACAAGGGTTGCAGAAAGTGGGTGCCCCCCAGAAACCTCAAGCCATAGTAATGCCAAAACAGAGAAGATTCCACCATAAATGCAACCCAATGGAACCAATAAATATTGAAATTGTCTTGTCAACATTCCAACATCAATCCAATCTCACTCTTTTTATTTTATTTTCCATATCAAGTTTAGAGCAGAAAAAAAGATATAACTGAAGCAACAGAATCAGACAAGAATCAAAGTTATAAAGGGTTTTCATTCATTAATAGCAATAACAATAACAGTAATAATAATATTACAACCTTTTTTTTACATAAAGAAAAAGTTTCTAGGCATTTCTTTCTAACTAGCACAGGCTATTTGGAATTTGTGCATGAGAGAGAACCTATCTAGTTTTATTTGGTCTGATTGCATCTCTGTCCTTTCTTCTCCATCCATCCATCCATGGATTTTTTCTGTTTCTTGCTGCCCCTAAAACTTTATTCATTTTGATCAGATTCTGAGACATCTTTAATGTGTTGTTGGAATCAGAAACTCAAGCCCCATTGTAAACTGCCTTTTCTTCTCTTTATACATTAGCTTTTCTTATGCCTTCTTGGGTCTTTCTCTGCTTCCTCTGTCTGATTTGAACTCTCATTCTTTACCAAACTGGAAAAACATAAAAACCAAGTCAGTTATGTATAAAGGGTAAATTAAAAAATTGATTTTTTTTTATTAAATTGGCTTACTATTTTTCTATATATATTTTTGTAGGGCAGCTTCTTGTACATCAAATTAATTGAAAGAACACAAGTTGTCGTTGAACCCGGATGGATTGAGAAATTTTTGTCCCTGCTCCTCTACATCCCATAATAGACTAGCATTATCCTCATGTACCTGTCAAAGTTGGAAAATTTGACTACTTAAATCTAATGATAATAAATATTAATTATGAGAAGAGAATACTATATTTTGTTTATAATAGTACCTGAGAGAAGGCACTAGGAACAAGAGTGTAGCTATTATTGGGTGCAGTTGTTGTGATGGTGGTGGCTGGGGGTTGTTGTGTATCAGCAAAAACTGTGGGCTGGTTGGGGCTGCATTGTGGAACTGCTGATGTCTGAAAATTTAACCTCTGAATGTTTCATGACAGAGACAAAGATCTCATCAGTTATTAACTGTGGTAAGAAAAAACACATGATTTTCTTTTTCATTTATTTTTATTGTGTACCTCTGAAGGCCTAAAGATGAATAAATCTTGGTCCATGCCAAAGTCATAGAACAGGGGATTCACAGAGGCAAGTTTCATTGAGAGGAACTAAGACCAAAACAAAACATCATTATTCATTAGTATGGGTTAGATTATGTGAAGTTGAACAGTGAAAAGATAGTAGTAATCACCTCTACTTGATTTTGTAGGGACTGGACATAATTGATTATCTCATCTAACATGAGGGCCTTCCCAGTCACCTGTTTGTGAACCAAACCACATGAAAGTTGTCAGGAAACATATAAAATAAAGAAAGAGAGAGGCCAAATGTACATTTTTAGAGAGACAAATAATTTTACATGTAACCTCACCTTGTCACACCCAGGAACAAGTTTTTGCAAGATCTTCATCCTCTCACTGATCTTTTCTCTTCTCACCTGCAATCAATTATTGATGGTGAATAGATGGGTTGGGGGTAGAATGGGAAATTGAAAATGAACCAGTATAGTTAGTACCCTTTCAGCAAGGCTGTGGCTATCTGTTGCTTGACCTCTTCTTGCTCTAACATGAATGTAGCCAGTTGGTGGCTCTTGATCTGGTTTCTGCTGAATGCTTTGCTTCTGTTTCTTGGCTTTCTCTTCTCTGGCACCCTGGTAATTAAGATCAAATTAGCCAAAAGAAATGATTAGATCAGAGGAAAAAGGAATAAGCTTTGAAGGTTTTATGCAGAAAGAGTGATTCAATTTGTAGTGGGTCACCTTGGATTGAGCAGAAGACCCATTCCTGGTCTTCCTTTTCTTGTCAGTGGGAATGATCAGCTTCTGAGTCACCTGCTCACCACTCTCAAGCTTGTCCACTACAGTGGAGGACTCTGAGCTCTGTTTTCTGGTCTCAGAATCATCACTCAGACCAACCTTGGAGTTTTGATCAGTTGGGGAAGTGCCCTTAACCACTGGCTCAGTCTCTGGAGGGTAAAATTGGGAAAAGCAGCTTGTATGATCCTCAATGAAACTAGACATGGCCATCTTCATGGGCATGGGATGGTTCTGCAAGTAAATTGGGTCTACAAGAAAAGGGTTCATGCTATTGTCTTGGTAGGCTGCCATTTGAGAGAGTAAGCTCAAAAGGTTCTAGAATGAAAGGTCTCAAAAGAGAGTGGAAAGTTTGAAACAAGTCAGGCCCCTCAGAGTGAAGAGAAGTGAGTCCATTAGAAACAAAGAGCCTACCTTATATAAAGATGAGGAACTTGTTGCCATGCAAAAGTATTTGACCGGTCCTATCTACATATATAATAATAGAATAAAAAAATAATAATAAAGTGAGATTAAGAAGGTGGTGTGGTGGGGTAGTTAAAGATGTAAGCTTTAGATCTCTAGGCTTATCTGTATTCCCTTTAAAGAGCAAATGAACCCAACATTTTCTTTGCAATTTTACAAGTTTCTTGAGGGCCAAACACACACTGTCAGGCTCATCAAGATTGCACATTTTACAGTTACTTTTCTATGCAAAGAAAAGATCCATCTCTATCTACACAACTTCAGCTCAGAGAGAGAGAGAGAGCTGAAACAACCTTTGCTTCAGTTCTGTTACGAGCATTCATTGACGACAGCAACAAGAACCCGTATTGGTACAGATGTTTTAAATATGATTTTAGAAAGAAGAAAAAAAACACAAGAAACGGCTTTTTTGATGGAAATAAATAGGAGCAGTAAATCGGGACCAATCCTATTAGTAATTAATCTAGTCAGGTGTCTCTGTGGTTGTAATTGTATTGACCGTATCTCAGGCTTTAAGAAGCCGGTTTTTGAGTTTCGTTTAAATTTCTTCTAACCTTTAACAACTTAAAAGGCCACGTTTTTGAATTCCTATAACAAAATGTTCACTGTTAGTTTTTGTTATTAGGATTGTGATTAGAGGTATAAATAAAATCATGGAAGTGGTGATGTAAAGGGAATTGATGGGGGTGGCATTGTCAATAGGAAACTGCAGAATTAAATAGAGTTATAATTTCACTGCTCTGCTGAAACAATGATGGATCATCTGTTCCATATTCATAATTACTGTCCTATGAACTCAACAAGTACCTCTACCTCCTCTGTTTCATTTTGAACTCAAAATTGTTGTCCAATACACTCAATTGTTGATACATCCCGTGCCTATAGTTTACTGTGTCCTTATTCGATTCATCTTTGAGTGGGAATTTAACATTTTCTCTCTTCAAACACATAGCATAAATGATGGGACAAAACCAACGTCGAAGATTTGAGATGTTGATTTTGGGTTCGACCAAAAATTACCACTTAGTCTTAAATTTTATGGGTTGTATTATAAAGGGGTCTCGACTTTATGGGTTGATATTTATAACGTATCTTAATTGGGTTTTGGGTACTCTACTCTAAACTCTCTGGTGTTGCTCAAGTGCTTCAATATACAAGTAGATTTGGGGTTTCTATTTTGGGGCTTTGTTTACTCCAAAAACACAGAACCCACCACTTTGTGTGTGTGTGTTCTCTCTCTCTCTCTTCCTAATTGGCCATCATTTCTTTTTATTTCGTGATTCAAATATTTTGTTCCCTGTTTCAGATTGCAGCTTGAAACGAATAAAGTTAACAAGTAAATAATAATTTTAGGGATATTTTAGTTAATTTTTGACTGAATTACAAAGAATGTAACAGAAATTGATAGTTATTCCACTGGCCCAATATTGGGCCCAACACAATGACTGATTTGGGCCCCTAAATATAATTTTCATATTTCTCCTCTTTCATATGTGTAGTGTAATTACCCTCAACCACTATGCTATACTCTACTGCATCACACCAACCATTAACCAACTACGATTATTACACAATTAACCACCATCATTTTCATCACACCGAATCGTAGATATAGAGTATTGAAACTGTATAGATTGTATGCAGTTTGGACATGATAAAAAATAACTTTTTGAAATTATCAATTCTGGTTGGGCGATTTTTTTAATTATTTTTACAAGGATGTGAATTTATGTGCAACGTAAATGATTGGAGTGTAGTGGGATCTTATAATACAGTTTAAGGGAAAATATATATTCACAATATCGCAAATAATTAATTAACGACCTTTTTCCTAAAGGCGGACTTATTTTTTTGTCAAATGTTAACATTTTGAAAGAAAATGTTCATTTTTATAAGTCAAAATTTTCATGAATGAGAAGTCAGCCGTGAAATATACGCACGGTGTTCTATTTCTCTTTGCAAAGAATAATCTCTAACTATTTTCTATCCGCAAAATCACTAACATAATTAAAATTTATACAAAAAGTCAAAAATGCCTTTACAAAATATGTATTATTTCAATTTCAAAAAAAAAAAAGTATTATTTACTTTTCAAATTTAAAATATTTTTTGATTTAAAACTTTAATTAATGCATTTTTTTAAACATTTTTTTTAATTTTAGATTTTTAAAGAGGAGAAACGAAGAGTTAAAAAAAATTGCAAAAACTAATCCTGTATATATATTTTGTGCAAATAGTTATGGTGGTCTGATATAAAGAATAAAATTGTCATTTCTAAAAAATCTTGAAGTTATGTGATTG
>JAYMSU010001083.1:0-11284 GCA_036897765.1 Erodium chrysanthum | reverse complement strand
ACAAACATATATCGACTCAGATAAATCACCATTTCCTCTGAATGTGTAAGGTTCTGCACAGGGGAGGATACAGAGGGGTATTGGGTTACCCATGGACAACCCTAACAATCTGAAATTTTAGTGGAATGGTAAGGCCTTCTAAAATTATCGGACAGTCAAGGTTCGAACCCCTGCAATGGCATACCCTCATTTTTAATTATGAGATTCTGAGTTTCTTTTTTTTAAATGAGTTTTGGGCTTTAAGAGTCTGGGCTTTCTTTTTTTAGGTGTTATAAGCTTTTTGTTTGTTCTAGACTTTCTATTTGGTTAAAACTAATATAAAATATCAGCTCTTTACAACTAAATAAATACATAAATAGATTTTCAAAAATACACACACATTTATCTCTCTCACGGTATCTTCTTTCTCCTTTTATTTTTATTTGTCTTCACTCACGGGTGCTTACACTCACACTATCTTCGTCAATCACATGTATATTTTTTTTGTTTATAATAATCTTTTTTATATGATATCTTTGATTTTTATTTTAATTTCAATTAATTTTTATTAAATTTAGTTTAAAGGTACGAGGAGGAGAGGAATGTAATTACATTTAGACTAGATTTGATATTTAAATTTGCGTCGTAATTTAAATTATTATTATATTTTATTATGTAAAATTCATGTACTTTTAACGTTATTTTTCTAGATATTTAAAAAAATTCTTGATATTTATTTTGGAATACCCCAAATTAAATTCCTAGCTCCGCTCCTGAACGGGTGACGACGAATTCTCCTCGTACCATTATCATTGATGGAAGCAGCACAGGCACAGCGGAGCATAGTCAGAGGGACCTCTACTTTCAACACAAAAGGAAAAGTGGGCAACCAATGGCGCATCAAAATCATGAATTGAAAGTGCTCTTCTTTTCTTCCTCCGTCAATTGCGCTCTAGGGTTTCCTATCCCTCATTCTCGTTGATGCTTATCGTTCTTCTCCACAATCTTATTACTGGTGCGTAATTTCATTCCAATTTTGGCGGTAATTTTTACTTTGCCTACTGTTTCACTCCTGTTTGGGGGTCGATCGTCCCCGCCCAGTTGGTGAGAAAATGAGGGAAAGGAGAGGAAAAAGAGAATCGAGCCTGGTTATACTTCGAGTTCGTTTGCTGTTTTAATTGATTTCGTTTGGTAGATCAGTGTTCGTTTGTGGGTGAATTGGATTTGTTCTTGATGGGACTGATGTGCATTTGCTTCCCGCTTCCTGCTTTTTGTGTTGAGTTGTGAGTTTGTATTTTACTTCTCTTTCTGTCTTCTTCTTTTCTTGGGTCAAGATTTGTTTGAATGGTGGGAATGTGTTAGTCACTTTCTCTCATGAGAAATCGTTGGGAAGTTTAAAGATTTGAAATTTCTCTCTGTGACATCTGAAAGTGTTGCACAACAATTATTGAGTTAAATATTCTAATTTTGTTTGTTGGGGAGAATGTAGTTTTATGAACTTATCTGGATTGAGGAAATGTCAGTTTTGAATTCTGTATATATGTTTGGTTGGTGAGGAAATGTGGGAGAAAATAGTTGGAAATTTTGAGTTCAGGATTTACTTGTTTGGGGAAAAAAGTTGGCAATTTAGATTAGCGGTTTGATGGAATTCGTGGAGGTACATTTCAAAGACATCAGTTTGAATTGGTATTTGGTGTAGTTAAGCTTTGCTCTCAGTTTGGTTCTTCGTAGTAAAAAATGCAATAAGCTGCTTTGATACTACAATAGAAAAATTGATACTACAATCGAAAAATTGAGTCTATTTGCAAATACTCACATGGTAAATCTGAATTTTTTTCATATGCTAATCAACTATGCAACCAATCTAGTGAAACTATAAGTATTTCTTGTTTGTTAATTTTTACTGTTTCTTTGACTATTCAGAAAACTTGCAATAAATTCTTTGTAATTGGGATACTGAGGAATCTAAGCGATCATGTCTGCTAATGAAGTCCGCGATGAATGGAGGGTTGCCTTAGTGGTTGGTGGAATGTGCATTTAAGTGAGATCTACAAGGGATATCAGTTGTGTGAGAGGATGGATACTGTAAGCTGTTGGTTCAAGAAGTTGAAGTCCAAGGATAAGTCAAAGTCTTCAAAGAAGAAGGAAACTACTGCAATTGGGCCAACTGGCAAAGAGGGGATGAAAACTCCAGCACGTGAAGAAGCACCTTCAAATGTAACAAGGCAGAAGGTTGCAGCCGCGAAGCAGTATATAGAAAATCATTATAAGAAGCAGATGAAGAGCTTTCAAGAGAGGCAGGAGAGGTATGATTTCATTTTTATTTTCATATTGGTGCTGCACGTGTTTATAAAGATATACGCCACTCCATTGCTGCTTTGAAACTTGTCTGTTACATTATATGCCATCTAGTCCAATCCCACTTTCCATGTAAAGTACATTCCAAGTTGACTTGGTCTATCTATGTAATGCCTGGCTTTGTATTGATGTTTGTCAGTGGTGGTTGAATTTACGAATCAGCAACAGTATGCAATAAACCCAGTGAAAATTTTATTGTTTGCATCTTTTTAGTACCTCTAGAGTGAAATGGTTGCCGAGATTTTCTGGTTGTATGTAAAGTGCATGTTAATCTAAGCATTTATTGTGGTCGTGAATTGAGATAAACTTTTAGTTGTGCTGTATCACAAGTTACTGTGGTTGGCAGCTTAACCCCGTATTTCTCAGTGAATGTATTGACATACCTTATTATTCTCTCTTGGTTCTTTATTTAACATCTTTTGGACTATTTAAAAAAATGTAAAGACTTGTTGACCAGATAAGGCATGGCATAGGTCTGATGTCATTTTCCTTGGTGCTAGTGTAAAATTTTCAGATAAGTGTTTTTCAACATCTTTTGGGTCTGATAAATAATTTGTAATATTTAGTAATTGTTGAGATTGATATCTATAAATTTACTTCAGTTTCTTTGTACCTCTGGGTGATGGTATTATTCCCTTTGTTTTATTCAGACGCAATATATTAGAAAAGAAATTAGCCGACGCTGAGGTTTCTGAAGAAGAGCAAAACAACTTGCTAAAGAATTTTGAGAAAAAGGAAACAGAATATATGCGTCTTCAAAGACATAAGATGTGCGCTGATGATTTTGACCCACTGACAATGATAGGGAAGGGCGCATTTGGGGAGGTATAATTTATGGCCTTATACATTCGGTTTAATACATTCATATTATAATATTATCTAGATTTTGCTGTTTTCAGCAAATCTATAAGACCAATTTCATGTTGTTTGCACTAAAACAGTGGAAGTGATTGCTGCAAAATGTTCACGTTCTCTTACCTTTTTCAGTATATCTTCTAGCTATTGCGTTGTTCATCTATTGCTTTTCCTTGCTTTTGTTGTTGTTTTGGATGGTGATTTGGGGAAGATTTGATGAGAGGATGGGTAGGGAAAGATGTATGTGTTGGTAGGTAGGCGCAATTGCCCTCAGTGACATTTCATTTTCCTAGAGTTCACCTTTTATTTTCTTTACATGTATCTTCATATTTGCCTGCACACTTCTTTTGAAAATTTTGAGTATGCCCCCATTTTTAACATCTCTCCACTTACAGTGATTCGGGAGGAAGGTTACTTTATGAATCGTGAACTGTGATTCGAATTGAATTGAGCGGTTCAGGAAAATAACCCAATTTGGGCTAAATTGGGAACTCGTATGATTTATTTTCTTAGATTATGCTGAAAATTTGTTGACGATACTGATTATGGCCATGATTTGAAATAGAAGTAAAGTCATGATTATTTTCGAGAATCGGGTCAGCAGCACATCTGCGGCTCATGTTTGGTTATCTTTATGATGCGAATTAGTTGAATCACCTGATTCTAGACCGAATCATATCCTTACAAAATTCGGGGGTGATTTTTAATCGACTCTAATCGGGTAATTTTGACAACCATGGTCCATGCCTTGTGCAGAAGTCATAAACTGCATGGTTTCCTTGTCTGTACATGCTCGGGGCAAACAATTGATATATCAAAGAATAAAGCATACTTGCTGGTTACAACTATTTTGAAAATGTATCCTAGAAGCTGATCATCACCCGTAGATATCCTTATCATGTGCAGAACATATAAATTGCATTTTTTTCTGCGAGTAAACAAACATACAGTTGGTCACATGTTTAGTGCAAACTATATAGTACATGTTAACAAAATTTACTATGATTTTATAATTTGAATATGATGTATGCATGTCAATGTCATGCAGAACTTCATCCCATGGACTGTAAATGTTCATTTTTGGGCTGCTAGTTTAGCTAAATTGTCAAGTTCTTCTGGCCACATAACATTTTGAGAAACCTGCGTGTCATTTTTTCTTTATGCAGCAACTAATCAACCTTGTTTTGTTAATGATTTGTCTTTATTGTGGTCCAGGTTAGGATATGTAAGGAGAAGTCAACTGGGCATGTATATGCTATGAAGAAGCTTAAGAAGTCAGAGATGCTCCGCAGAGGCCAGGTATCCATTCTGTCAAGCCTGCTAATTTTGTATTCATAACTTACCCATTGTATATACTTAATGTTTGTCTGTTTGTAATGTATTCAGGTTGAACATGTGAAAGCTGAGAGAAATCTACTTGCAGAGGTTGATAGCAATTGCATCGTCAAACTTTATTGTTCCTTTCAAGATGAAGAATATTTATATCTTATTATGGAATATTTACCTGGGGGCGATATGATGACTTTACTGATGCGGAAGGATACTTTGACAGAAGATGAGGCAAGGTTTTATGTTGGCGAAACAGTTCTTGCTATTGAGTCCATCCACAAACATAATTATATTCATAGGTAAACCAAGTATCTTATGATGTACATTGATTTACTTTTTTCTAATGGTCTATAATATATTAATCAACTCTTTTGTTACATGGTACAGAGATATTAAGCCCGACAACTTACTGCTTGATAGACATGGACATATGAAATTATCAGACTTTGGATTATGTAACCCACTAGACTGCAGTAACCTCCAAGAAAAGGATTTTTCTCAGGCAGCCAACCTTAGTGGGGCTCTTCAGAGTGATGGACGCCCCATGGCACCAAAACGTACACAACAGGAGCAACTTCAGAATTGGCAGAGGAATAGGAGAATGCTTGTAAGCTTCCTACCGCCTCTTGAACGATATAGTGATTATTTTTATATTAATGATACCATCAACTGATAGGTCTCATGAAATGTTTTGTTTTAAGGGCTGTTGTTTATAAGTTGGTTCCTTGCCATCTCTTGTAAAATATATATCTTATGTAAAAGGTTTGGATTGCCAAATTTAGTCCCATGACTATCAAAATTTGGGTCAATCTAGTCCCTGTCATTAGTCAACTTTTTTTTTTGAGGAAAGTCAACTATTAGTTGTGCTTATGTAAAAATTATAAAAATAAATACACAGGTGGAGCTGACGGGGCAAAATACATGTTTTTCACCACGTCAGCATCTTCTAGGCAAAACCACAGAAAGTATTTTTTTAGATCTACCTGAATTAAACAAACATACATTTAAATGATATTTTTCATGACATAATCAAATTGGTTTGTTCAAACTTCATGACGTTGGTAATTGGCCCTTTTACCTTATTGCTATGAAATTCCTCAAGGACAGAAATTTCACCTCTTAATCCTAAAAATTTATCTCTCCTTGCCCTCATAAATAACTTTTTGTATGGCTTTTTTCTCCCTTTCAAGAAGATGTTATTGTGGTTCCAATGGGTTTCTGTTGTCATGAAGTTTACAATCTTGCAGGCATACTCTACTGTTGGAACACCAGACTATATTGCCCCAGAAGTTTTGCTGAAGAAGGGATATGGAATGGAATGTGATTGGTTGGTATTTGGAAATTGTCTTTTGATAATAATCTCTACTGTGTTGTTCAGTTGGATGAGAATATCATGCTTTCTCATTTTATTTTATTTTATTTTATTAAGATATAACATTTTGAGAGTGTTTATGTCCTAGGTGGTCTCTTGGTGCTATCATGTATGAAATGCTTGTGGGGTACCCACCTTTTTATTCAGATGAACCAATGTCAACATGTAGGAAGGTATTCTTGCGACATTAATTAGTCATCTTCATATAAATGTGCATACTTAGTTTTACGTGCCAATATTTTTTCTAACTGTGGAAAGCTTAAAATACGGTTTCTGATTATTAAAAAGTCACCACAGTTAAACCTTCTCTTTTGCGTTTGATCAGCTGTTTTGCTTCCTTTTATCATCTTGTGTGTCTACTTATTCATCTAATCCTTGTCTTTTTAACTTTTTACATGCATCATCTTTGATCTTTGTATTTTGCAGATAGTAAACTGGAGTACACATCTAAAGTTTCCAGAAGAAGCAAAATTGTCTCCAGAAGCAAAAGACCTGATTAGCAAGCTCTTATGCAATGTGGATCAGAGGCTAGGAACAAAAGGCGCGGATGAAATAAAGGTGTTGTGTGGTGTGTTCTGTTCTATATTCTTTAATGTACTTTTACTATAGTGGCAAACTAGAATTTGACTATTTGGCCGTCATTTCCAGGCTCACCCATGGTTCAAAGGTATAGAATGGGACAAATTGTATCAAAGTAAAGCTGCATTTATTCCCGAGGTCAATGATGAGTTGGACACTCAAAACTTTGAGAAGTTCGACGAGGTGAATTAACATTTAAGTTGTTTAGAAAAATCTCTTTTCTGAACAGATGTTGATCTCTCTTTGTTTTGTCCCCTTTTCATGATTATGATTTGTTCAGGCTGACAACCAAGTGCAGACTTCTGCAAAAGCGGGTCCATGGAGAAAGGTGGGGGCTGTTCTTATTGTGTGCACATGTACACAAATGTGATTGAGTCACCCTTCTGATCAAAAGTTTTAGCACAAGATGCATGGCACTTTTGCTGGCAATTGTTTCTGTTCAAAATTTACAGTAAGAACATAGGAAGAATGTATTTGCCTAATTGGACACAAACATGAAATTCTCCATTTCCGGAAAAAACAAAGGACATGCCATGTTGGGAAACGTCAATTTTGTTAATTTCAAAAAATCCTACATGTAATTAATTTTACCAACAATAATCTCTGATTATGATAAATCAGACTTGAACGTCAAACATAGTGAATAAGGAGTGCCTATGACATGAGAATCAACTAATGTTTGTTGGTATGAGCATAAAACTATTTTGGTTTATGATACATGAAGTAGTAGTTTTGTATTGGTTGTCTTTCGTGGTTGACTAGTACTTACTGGTTTGATCCTTACTGCAGATGCTCTCATCTAAGGATGTCAACTTTGTTGGTTACACCTACAAGAATTTTGAAATAGTAAATGATCACCAATTACCTGGGATTGGTATATCTTCCTCCTTATTTCTGTATTTATACATCGCTTCACATTCATCTACATGCTCTCTCTCATGTGGTTTCTTTCGTGGTTGATGATGGATAAGAGTGCATTATTATTCAAACCCTTTTGAGTTTTATGTTACAGTTGCTTGTTAATTTTATTTCCCGTTTGCTCGTTCACCTAACACTCTAGGAGTATTGGCTAGTCTCATCTAGGCTATTTATATGGGGTTAGGTTTATTAGAATTTTTTCTCAATAAAATAGGAACTTATTTTACAAGTAGCCTTTAGAGTATGGTAACTGTGACTTTCCTATTATTAGTTTGATTCCTTGTACTGTATAGGTCAATTTTCTATATAAAGGGGTGTGCTTATTAATCATCTATCAATAAACTATAGTGATTATCTTCTGGTTCAACCTAATATGAAAGTTAGGTTGAGGCCCTTCATTTTCCGACAAAATCCGGCCATACCACAATGGTTAGGAGGCTTCGCGATGCTACCCCCTTTGTGGTGCCACCCAAAACTGCTGCATGCGCTGCCACCAAAGACTGTTCCTTCCTCTCTGTCATGCTAGATATGTGTGAAGCTTCTCAGATAATTGTTTCTTCTGAGTCATACAACTTATCTTACTAAGTCTCCACTTCTTACCCCTTATATTCTTGATTCGTGTGTCTAGAATCACGATTCTAGTAACAAAATTCTTTTTCAAATATAACTAGGTTTGAGTCTCTCCCTGATTGGAGACTTAGTAAGATAAGTTGCCTTGTTGCCAATTTATTCTAGTAAGATAAGTCTCTTGTCAGTGTATCCAATTTATTGCCAAGGGATTTGATACTGTTTAACCATCCCAATCTTTGCCTTGTTTCTTTAAATTCACGACTCGATACAATCTTGTTTTTATCGACAAGACAACTTGAATTTTAAATTGTTTTGTTAGTTTTGATGCTGAATATGTTACTTTGTAGGATCCGGGTATGAGAGATGATTGGCAAGGGGCATAAATCTCAAGGATTGTGTCATCTTACCTTGTATTTCTCATATGTTTGCAATTTTGTTGTCTCCCCGGTGACTCTTCACAATTGTCATGAGTACCTTAATCTATTTAAATGGTGTCGTTAAGTTTCCAGTCTTTCAAATTTGCAGTCCCTCGAGTGTGAGTCATGTCAGTTGGCGAAACACTCTCGCTTCTTCGTATCCTAAGCCTCTTCATTATAAATTTGTCTCTCCATTTGATTGGGTCCATGCCGATGTGTTTGGGCCTAGTTATGTCATTTATGTTTGAGGGTATCTTTTTTTTTTGTGACCTTTATTTGATCATTCATGTTGCACTTGGTTATTCTTAGTGAAACATCTTTCTGAGTTATCATCTGCATGGCCTACATGTTGCAGGTCATGCAGATGCTTTAATGAACTCATCTCCCCCTTCAGCATCTCCACCTACTACAGTAGTGATTGACATTTCGAAACCGTCATCCTTGTTTTTCATTCCTCAGTTATCATCGTTTATCTCCTTCCTATTATATTTTTTTGTTCGATTGGTTGCTGTATGGAGATATTTTTCTCATTTAGCACACTATTTTTTTTTTATAAAGAAAGAGATCAAAGTATAGTTCAGTTGGCAAGTCAATACACCAGACATAAAGTGGACATCATCACCATCATTTGTTCTTTGTGTGCAACCATCCAGTCTTGGAAATAATCTCTGTATCTGATTTTCCTTTTATTATTCCAATACACAGCTGAATTGAAAAAGAAGAGCACAAAACCGAAGAGGCCTTCCATCAAGTCTTTATTTGGTACGGTGTTATTTTTTATGCATCATTTCTTGTTTATCTGAGTTCCATTGTATTTTTCAGCAACTAGAGGGGTGGTTGGCAGTGTCATATTATATCTCTTCCAATTTTTGCTTAGTGGATATTTAAATATTTTGGTACCTTTTTTTGTTTGATTTTAATACTAGAAATACTAATAATCACAATGGCCTTACCATTTTAGTCAGTGCCCTGTTTCTCCTATTGTAGTTTTTTTATTTGAAAAATCTCCCATTTTAGTCTTAATCAACTTTGTTCTGTCTAGGATAAACTAATAAATCTGGCTTGAAGGAGTAGGAAACAGAACTATGCATGACATGTGGTGAATCTATTTTGCTAGTTGGATTTGACATCCTTTTCATTTGTTACTTTGGTTCATGTCACAGATGATGAGTCAGCCACGGGTTCCCATCAACCTGCGCAAGGAAGCTTCTTAAACCACTTACCTCCTCCGCAAGAATCCCAAGAGAAGGAATCAAAGTGAATCCTAACGAGAAAGAAGAGAATTTATGTAAATCTTCAAGTGAATAGTTTTCTTTTCACTGCTTCCTGCATTTGTTATGTTCAGAGTGGAATTTTAGTTGGGGCAACGGCCCCAAATGAGTGGTTGAGATATTTATTGGCCACAAAAATAGCTTTGATATATATCTTGTGTAGAATAGTATATGTTTTATATTCTTTGAACATTGAGGTATGTAATTTATTTTTCAGAATGTGTACAATTCATTTCTCATGTAATCCAAGCCACTGATACTGATATTTGGCTGGTGTGTTCGAATTAGTGTGGACATACATGGCCACTCTTTATTTTCAGAGCCAACTAATTTGTATAATGTTTTGCATTCGAACTATTCTTCTAATGTTTTACAGCATCACTATTTTGGTAATGTTGCAGAGCATTCAAACTATTCTTCTAATGATTGACGGTCGATCCAAGGATTCGTATTGAAGCATGTGGCGCTCCACTCGTCACATCACACTTATCTCTATCAGCACTTGAAGACCGACTACATCGTTTTGGATGAGAATTGAGACGGATTCACATTACATTTTCTAGGGGTGAGAAATGAGAATGACAGATATCTGAGTTGCATACAATCTGATTAAGTTGGATCCGTTTATATCTTTTTTCGTTGGATAAATGCCCAAATCTCAATTTTCTATATTCTTAGTGAAAAATCCCAGCAAATTCAATTTAAATAGATCGAATATCTGTCCCTGAACAACCCCAATTTTACCCATATTTAATCAATTTTCCATTTTGAAAATAGTTTAATCAAGTAACAGACTAACAGTTTCTCTTTCTTTCGGATTCACATAAAAGATGGTAGCATAGCATTGATGGTGAGTGGGCCAGAGTCGTAAATACGGTGATGGAAGAACATGCTAGATGCCACTTTGCATTTAAGGTTGAAGCTCCGGCAGAGTAATGACACCAATAATTACTACCAACAGTACACCACAACAATGGGAAATACATATATAGACCACAACTCAAAACATGAAAAAAAGATAGTAGTAATTAAACGTTGCAAGCCACCATTATTTATTATTCTACTTAATAGCAAAAATAATGATAAATAAAGAGTGATATTTTAATAATAGTTTATCATTAAAATTCAAATTGTGATCATAATAACATACTCTTTTCAGTAAAATTGTACTAAAAGAAGCAAACAACTAAGACAAAATCTTTTAATTAGAAATAATCAAGAAAACCAAATTAACCGTGCGACGTGAAATGTGAACGTTGGAGCTTAATTAGGCTGAGGACCCTAATTTGAGCCATTGAGCCTCATCCGGCATGACGAATGTGGTTGGATCTTCGTTGTTGATCCAACCATACTTGTCCAAGAAAGGGTTGGCCAAGGACTTTGGCGGGTACTGGTGAATAGAGTCGTTCCACACGTTTCCGTTGTCGTTTCGGTGCTGGCCCATACCCATGACCTCCCACATACAGCTGTTGCACTTAAACCCAGCCCCGAAGCTTATCATCAATAGCCTGTCACCTTTCTTCAGCCTCTCCTTGGCCTCCATGTAGGCCAGCACGTACCACAGGCTGCTTGCTGACGTGTTTACGAACCTGTGCAACGTACTCCTCGCCGGCTCCACGTCCAACCCCGTCCACCCA
>JAYMSU010001082.1:0-11285 GCA_036897765.1 Erodium chrysanthum | reverse complement strand
GCATGTCCATTCCAAAGATAGAGAACCCCAGAAACCAAGACCCTCCCTCCTTTCCTTACTCCTTGTATATATAATAATATGAAATAGTCTTGTTTCATGATCTGAATGTGAAGCATCAACTTTAAACTGAAAGCTCTGACCACTTTGAATCCATCCTCAAGCTCTCAAGGAACAGAACAGAAGAGCTCACGGAAGCATATGCAATGCAGCAGCAGCTGTTGCACTTGCAGCCTTAATAAGAAGACAACTTGACCCCACATCCTCACCCTTGACCAACTTGTCTCTTCTGCACTGCACACAAATAATTATACCTCTCTCTCCAACATCTATTTCTTATTCCACCATTTTTTTCTATGATTCCTGCTCAATTTGATTTAGCAATTTTACATTCATCTCAATCTCCTCTTGGAGTTGGGATGATGCTCTGCCTCTGCCTCTGACTCAAAATGCAGTCACTTGGGCGGTGGCCAACAACCACCACCAACCTTACATTTACTCATAACCCACATAAACATCAATGTATCTATATTGTCACATTATCAATTCATCACTTAATCACATGGCTAAGCACGTCACAGTGACATTAAAGAGCAACAACATTATTAGCTGATCAATTCCAATATCAATCGCATTTTAAATTTTACCTACATTCATTAACTCCTGGGCTGCTACTACCCAAAAACCTTTCCTTTCTGCCCTCTACTATCTCTGCACTGCACCCCTTGTACAACCCGTCACAAGAGACTTGCAAACTATATATATTCTCTGCTCATTTTGGTTCAGTGTGTATGTTTTTACTCCAATCAAGGTGAACCAGTCACTCCCGGGAACAGAGTTGATATTTTATTGAATACATCCATAACCTGAAATCAAATCGTGTTAAATGCAAGACAAACTAAACTGCAAACATAAGATAAGAGGGACAAAATTAACTAATTAAGATATACTGCCTTATTGAAACAAAATGTATCAGATCAAACTATGAGTTTGATGTAAAACATGTGAAACACAAGACTTACTTGCCACGAAATAGAAAAATGTTTTTGAATAATACAATTAATTACCACAAAACATACAAACATGTTAGGCAATACCTCCTTGTCGTTTTGATATTTCGCAATACTCATCGGGTTCTGTGAACACTGCAAAAACAATGTTACTTTGTTAACTGTGGAAGAATTAACCAACTAATTGCTTCAGGAGTAGCAAGTAATACATACATCCATGATGGCTTGCTGAACTCTAGGGTTCTGAAATGCCATTGCAATATCAGGATTTGCCATTATTTTTGAAATAACTTCTTCAGGTGAAAGCCCTATTTGATCTGCAACATGCATCCAAAGTAACATATATATAAATATCAAACAAGAGACCTAACTCATACAATAACGAGAATTCATCACCAAATCATTCAGGGTTGGAAAATCAAAACAATTTCATCTAGACAACTAAACTACTAGATTTTATGGAACATACAGAGAAACAAGATTCGACACTTATCTGCATCATTTAGCTCTTATTTTAATAATTATTAGATAAGGCGCTTTCAGACGTACCAAACTGCTGCTTGACTTCGGGGCTGCTTATATCAAAATTCTTCAAGGAGTCCATCATACGATGATCCCATTCAGGGCTGCCACCCATATTAGTCCTGAAAAGGATGTACACCATGAAATGGGAAAAGATCAAATTGAGGACCACTAGAAACTGAAAACATGCAATCCATTCTTAAGGGGAAGTTATTAACAGATCCACATCTAATTAGCTTAAAAAACAAAGAAAAAATAGCATGAGACACAGTTGAGACTAGGTCCTGAATATCCTTATCCACGCAACAAATCACATTTAAACTCTAGACATCTAAATGAGAATTAGTGATTTGGTATCCACTAAACTTCATCATATGCAACAGACAGTATACATAACATTATGCTACACTCTTTAACTTTTCTTTTAGATGATCAGTCTCTGCAATTTGGTTTGGATGCAAAATCTCTAATTTACAATTGTGTTGAGTTAATTCACATCCAAATAATGTAATTATTGATTATAGACTTCTCAGCTTTTACTTGAACCTATCATGTAAATGAGCAACAGTATGAATGAGAATGCCAAGTTGCAAACACTTGTTAAACAAGAGGAAATACGAGCTATTCAAATACAACCATTGTAAAGTCGCAGTCAACAAATCAATAATCAGAAATCACATAATAATCATAAATCTTCTGTAAATGATATTGACTCAAACAAAAGGTATCTTACATCATCTCTTCCAGCTGTTTACGGTATTCTGGATTCTGTAACATCCCTATTGAACAATAAAACACATGGTATGTTTAGTGTTCCCTAAATACTGATAAAACTTTGCATTCACGTCATGCTATTCATTGAAAGAAAATCTAATTCTAGAAATTAAGTAAACTGTGATTGTGACTAGCAACAAAAAGGTTAACCAACACTTGGCCTTTTCAAATAAAGATATGGTAAGAATGGTCTTACATTTGAAGGTAGCAGGATCTCTCATCTCCGCAGGTAGATACCTGCAAGAATTAAGTACAAGTTTGAGAAATTTAAGAACTTGTAAGAAAACACAATGTCATTTAACAGACATCCAAAAGCTTTATCCTCCTAGACCTGAACTTGTACAATTTTGAGATACCTGACTGAGATTGAGTACTTAAGAGGACATTTTCAACTTCATATAAGTACAGATATTACTGTTAAGTTTGAACTTTAAAGTTAAAATTTACCAAATACAAAGACATGAATTATCAAATCCAGAAAAGCAATCAAATAAGCAACATATAAAAAAAAAAAAAGCTATATTACGGGAAAATCATCTTCTGCACTGTAGGATCCTCCATCATTTTCTCCAGAGCTTCCACTGACATGGCAGGACCTGCTTTTCCCAACCACTAATAAGTCAAGAAGTGCTAGAGATGTTTAGTTAAATTAATCAAACTGCCAGACAAATAAAGATAGTCATGAGCCTTAAAGTACCATTCATAAAACGGTTCAACTGGAAGACTATAGATAGCCACACAGATAGTTCCCAGATTACGATGATACTAATTCTAGTTATGCAAACAACCTTCCTCATATTATTACCTAACTAAAAATAATTGATTTGGCTTCATGATACAAATCCACATTGAACAATAAAGTGATATTTACTCACCTCTTGGCAATCAACAGAACATCATTAAGCTGCTTAAATCTAAATTCTTATTTCTTCTTGATCTGTATGACAAATGCCTAAACGTCAAGAGGAAGTTTATAGACACCACATATAAAGGAAAAGGAAAACCCAACTGATGAAGTTGACACTAGTATGGGAGCCCAAGCCCTTATATGTAGAGTAATAATACATTTAACAAAAATGATAATTAATAATGTCTGAATGGCTAGAGGGCATCCGAAAACCAAAATAACTTATGCATATCAAGGTGTATATTAACACTATTAAAGACCATCTACTAATAGTTCAAGCTTATAGTTGAAGGCCCAATTACTATTTTACACTCTAGTACATCTCCTTGCATGCAAGTGATTGGACCGACACACTTTTAACCTTATTTCATAATTAATAATAGTAAATGCACAAAGACATAAAAGAGAGACCAATTTTGTCTGCATTTTGGTAGCGCTAAATCATCTATTTATGTTAATGGAAATTTGATATACTTTTACTGTGTAACCATTAGGTACTCACCACACCAGCATTGGTTGCATAGTTTTTACTTGAAACAAAAAATTAATAACATTGTCACAGGAATAATGCAAGCAATCAGTGACGTGGGAAAATAAGTAGCTTCAACTAAATTGTTAACTTACGGGTAGGTTGCGCCCCCTGAGAGGAACCTTGGCCCTGGTTAGAAGCTGATCCATTCTGAAAAACCGTCTAACAATACCCAACTACTTCAATATTAAGTGAAGTTTAAACACCAGACTCTTTCACTATAACTCAGCAGCAGTGACTTACCTCTCCAACAGGTTGGGTATCTTTAGAGGAATTCATCTCTTCTACATCTGTAAGGCTTTCAAATGGACTCTTCAGGTTGGTTTCCTCCGGAGATACATCTACAAAGGCTGTGAATGGAAGTTGCATAAGAATTTAAATAGAACACACTACTGACTTTTGACAATTATACAAGCATCCAATGAATATCAATATGCCAAGGATTCACTAAATAGCTGCTGGGCGACATAATATTTATTCTATAACTAGTAAATGACAGCATATATTTTGGACATAACGCTTGTATTTACCATCAAATTTGCAAGCACATGGGAACACTGACTGGATAGCACTTTGGGTCAGAAGATGCAGCAATAGGAAAGTTCATAAAATAAGGGATACAGCATAGCCATAACAAAAATAAATACCTTGAATTAATCTTTTTAGAGAAAGAAAATCTTAATGACATAAGAGAAGGGATGTTTATAAAAGGTTGAGAAGTATCAAGTCCAACCATAAAACAACCATAAATAATTTTTTCACTCAGACTAACATCATACATTGAAATTATTTGCTTTATGTATCCCTTGTCATTTATTTCCTATATTTGTAATCACTTTTAAACATACTCACACTTGACTCTTATCCACTCACAGATATGTATCAGTGAAGTACCCAATATGGGTTTGACAATGGTTCTGAAATATCTAAGTTAATTAGAATGTAGTAAAAGCTCAATGAGTGGACAAGATTGAATTACTTGACACTTATAAGGCATATATGCACACAGCACAAATCATAAAGCATAAAGAAAATTTCTAATTGATGGAGAAAAATACTATAAACAGCAGTCAGTAGAGAATCTATTTACCATATTTCCTCGAGGCCTTTGCATCCGTTTCATATGTCCTTGGTTCCTTCTTCATTTCTGCTTCATCTTTGACGTCAACTGTTGATGTAGATGCTGGTGTTGGAGCTGGTCCTGGTGCTACATTTGTCATAGGTACATCCACAGTAACTGAAGTTCTAAAAGCAGCTGGGGAAGGAGAGGTAGCAGGCCCTGATGTTGGAGGCATTGGAAATGGAAAAGGGGAGGGTGGAGAAAAGGCAGAATTGTTGAACTGGTTATTCTGAGGATTCATCTGGCTCGTCATAGCCTTGAAAGCTTGTTGCATAGCATATTTCTAGAAAATACAAAGTAGAGGCTTTCATGACTTGACTCATAAAAAATAACAAACAAGTCATAAAACAACAAAAGAAAAAGCATACTAAGAAATCCAATGTCAAAGACTGCTACTTCAATACTATATACAGAAAACTTATAGCTATAGCTGTGTTGCATGGGCATACATAAACCCAATAGAGACACAAACTCAGCAAATATAGACACAATAAAGACAGACCAATGATGACAGTTGCATTCACTCACACATAGCAGCAAGAAGACGTCATTGAAACATTCAGAGACAATCCTAGAAAGTGGTCTGTTAGTATGAAGCCCACACTCATGCCATGGTAGCAACTGAACTAAATATGTTTTATATCCTCTTTAAAGTTGCAGTAATTTTCCAATAGCAAACCACAAAACAGACCTCCGAGAGACATCCACACTGTGCCCATGAACATAATTAACTTGGCATCCAAACTAATGTGAAGAACACAGATGCACTATTGTCCTTCAAAGGTGTCGTGCTAGTTAAGAGTTCAGATACCACATTTCACGGATCCTCTTGTCATCAATAACTTAGATAAACAAATACAAAACGTCAGCCAATTATGACAGACCAGAATATTAATTAAAACATATCAGAACCCATAGAGGGTATTGCATCGAAATAAGTATGGTCAACACAGATGGTGCTCCTTCAAAAGCCCATCTAGTACTTAGATTACAGATACCACATTTTGAAGAATACTCTAGAAATGGTGAAAATGAGGAGAAAGACAAACCTTAAAAGAAAAGGCATAAAAGCTACTGTAAGTTCCATTCTGGGTTCAAATTTAGTATTTAACAAGTGAAGCTAAACAAAGTTCAGTGACAACTCATCTTAATGAAATGGATAATGTGTTTGAAGACAAAGATACAGCAGGAAAATGGAAGAACTAACAAGCCCTAACGGGAAAAGTAATCTAACCTGCCCAACTTCAGACAACCTGATTCACCAGAAAATTTTGTAAACTGTAAAAAGAAACTTTTGTAACTCTCAAGACCACCAGAACATAAATTTTCTAACTTTGGGACTTGGAGCCCCGATAGTTACAGCTGTCACTAAAAGAGGTCTCAAAACAAAAGAAAATATCCTACTGGCCCAAAACCATGAGTAAGGTGAGACTCAATACATGTAGAAAGAGAGAACATTTTGCTGTACCTTTTCAAGATTAAGGTAGCGAGCACATTGTTTATTTCGTACAGATACTGACTAAAGCCACATCACAAAACCAATAGAGCAAGATGCACAGAAAAATAACTACAGGTGGAGTAACATACACCACATGAATCAAAATAAGAAAAGATAGCTTCGTGGGAAAAGGAAGCTGAGATAAAATTTCTTTAGTTACTAAGTTTTGGTTGAATGCATATGTTTGAATTTTCAAATTTTCTCCCACAAAATTAGTAAGTCCTAGGTAACAGTAATGAAAGCAAGGTATTCTTGAGCCCAAAATTTTCCAACGACCTTGGAGATGGAGAAGCTTGAGCAAATAACTACGACCCCTAAAGTATAGGCAAACAAGAGAGGAAAAATAAATAACAGTTTTCTAAATCCTCACTTCCATTTAGTAACAATCTTTTGGTCTCAGAAATGAGACTTACAAGCTGCAATTGC
The DNA here is from genome assembly GCA_036897765.1 of Erodium chrysanthum. Taxonomy (NCBI): domain Eukaryota; kingdom Viridiplantae; phylum Streptophyta; class Magnoliopsida; order Geraniales; family Geraniaceae; genus Erodium; species Erodium chrysanthum. The sequence continues at coordinate 4,502 of JAYMSU010001082.1, read as the reverse complement.
AAGTAAGTTCTACAAGTAATCAACAATTAGGTTTACCAAATACCAAATTACTTGCTTCTTATAACTTGGATTTTCTCTTGCTCATATTAAACCTCCAGGAATGTTATGTAACAGATTAATACTAGTAGAATGTTCACCTAACATGACAAGAATATGTACACTAAGAACTTTGTTTAGATCAATTCAAAATTCTGTCTTAATTAGAAGGTCCACTCCTCTGGGTCTTTTATGTGTCAATATCCTGTTTGTTTTAACTATGCTTGAAACTGAAGTGATGTATTATTTATGACAGTAAAAGTAGTGAAATTGGTTTTGCTGTTTTGAACTTTGTGTGGCACAACCTCGCACCCAATGATCGAGTCCCAAGATCCTTTGGTCTTCATTTAACTCTGCCACATAATTCTAGTCACCCCATTAGACTTCTGACATTGACAACAAAGGCTATCTACCCAATCATGCTTAGTAAAGCGAAAAGACGATCATTAGGCAGATATGCCTCGACTCAACCTGACTACTACACCAATTTCTGTTCAGGTAAAACTTATATACTCCTATTGATCTCAACGACAGACTCCACTTAATATGTAATGTACAGTGAAGAAAGACGTATAATTTGAATTCAATGTGAGGCCTAATGAACCTTGACCGTGACTGTAGCAATGTAAGCTTATTAACCACACCAATTCATCAATTAGTCCAACTGTTAAATCCACAGACTCAAAAAAAATACTGTAACTCACATGGGTAAATATTTAAGCACACCTTATAGGAGAGTAACACTCACCTTCAAGTTCGAAGCCACCTGCAATCACACTCAACCAGTCAAAAAATTGAAGAAGTTGAAAACACACCTTAAAACTTAAAAGACAATGAACAAAGAAAGTTCTAGTGATTCTCATTCTCACCAATGAAAACAGGGCTGAGAACCCAACCCCAACTCCAATCCAAAAGAGCGGCGACCCACTATAAAACATGAGGATATAACATATTACAGCTCTATATCAATGATGCAAGTTCTTCATCACAAAAAAAAATTAATTACTGAAATTTAGAATGGATTACAATTGGGAAGGAGGAGGAAGTGGCGCATATTGCTGTGGGCTCACACTAACTGAAGTAGTTTCTTGACTGGTTGTGGCAGAAGAAATTCTCGCAAAACAGTCCGTCCCGGACTTCTCCAACACTGCATCATAATTTGAATTTGCACATACTAACATAAGAACAGCCTTAAAACCCTAATTCGACACAACAGTACCAAGCCCTCTTCCATAAATTCCCGAGAAGTTCGAAACTTTAATGTGCAAACTGGGTAATGGGTAGTTGGGGGTTACCTTTTCGATTGATATGGTGGCGAGAATTGGAAGAAGCCATGGCCCTGAAAACATGTGTTCTGTCTAAAATAAAATCTACATGATATTAAACTTGATTTAGTGGACAACTCTTTGCTCCTCCTGTTTCCTATATACTTGTATAAATCCTATCCTTTTATAAAAAGCATACAACAAGACCCAAATGTAGAAGATGTGAGGACGGTTAAAGTGTAAATTCATATCAAAAGATACAAAAAAAAGCTATTCATAAAAACTAGGGTCTCAAGCCAAACTCAACGAAGTTAACTACAAGTGTTTTCTTTGGAAAAAAATGATTACGTTTCCATAATAATCTATGAAATATACACGAGTGAATAATTCATGATTTTTATAATTAAGAGTGTCTCAATAGTGTCTATTTATTTAGGATCACAATATTTATTTACATTATCCTTAAAAAAAGCTCAAAAATATGAGGACTAGTTACTTTGTAAGTTAACCAAAGAAACTAGCTACAGTAGTTTGGAATCAATAATTTTTTGTGCCCTTTCGTTTTTGGTAGTAATCAATTGGCTCCAAACGTGAAAGACGATCCAAACCAAGTCTCGAGTCAAAGTCTTCTTTTGACTCGAGACTTGGTTCATGGAACATATTAACTAGTATTCCAAGAGCATTTTGACGAAAGTTCATGGAACATATATAACATGTCTAGATTGGGTCCAAACGTGAAAGACGATCCAAACCAAGTCTCAAGTCAAGATTTTTTTTGTGCCCTTCCAAACGTGAAAGACGATCCAAACTAAGTCTAGAGTCAAAGTCTGCTTTGACAAAGACATATATGTATGCAAGGTAGAGTTTCAAAAAACACGCTAAGGAAAAAATGCTTTTTTCTTCTTCTGTGAGGTGAAGGAAAGATTGACTGTTATACTCATTTCTTAGGTACTAATAATAATCTTTTGGACCAACTCAAGTTGGCCCAGTGGTTAAGGGTTCCTTCTACTAGAGTTCGAATTCTGGTGAAAACAATCTTATGGATATATAAGAATCATAAGTTTGATGCTTCTTGCTTCTACATAAGTAAGCAAGTTCAAACCTTGGTACAAAAAAAAACGATCAACATAGATTTAAGTGTAATGTCATAAATTTAGATGGAAAATTTTGAATGTACCGTTAACTTTTTCTGAAATTCTAGTTTTATCCATATAAAATAAAAATCAATTTAATTTAGTTAAATAATAGTAAATAGTAAATAACTTAAGACTCAAATCCATCAGTGAGCTCGGATCTAACCGGTTAATTTGACTCCGACCAACAAACTCGGTAATCAAGATTCAAGACCTCTGGTGGCCTCTCCATCGATCTAGGATCTCCGTCTCCGATAAGTCCGAGTCCTCAATGAGATTCCGAACCATCGCACATAAGGATGTCGGAGATGAGACGTTGACGACGTCGACATCCTTAGTCGGTGAGATCTACAACTGGTCAAGGTCCACATCGAGATCTGCAATATTGGTCCATCGTTCATGTTCGTCGTGGAGCGGTCCAGTTCAAACACTCCACATGAGAAATGTGAGGAAATAGATGGTTGACATCATGATAACGTCAACGTTTCTTTTTATAAATAATAACGTTAAAATTTTAATTTCACCGAAAAATAAGGGATATTTTAGTCATGGTATACATTTTAAAGGAAAGGTAATATCATTCCCCCTAAAATTATTTCAACCGTTATGATATCAATTTTTTATCGAAGTAAATTTAATTTCCCCTTGTGCCTATTAAGAAGAAATAGCCATGGAGGTTGAGTGCTAGATTTAGTAGCTACTCTTCTTCGGATCTTTCTCTGCCATATCCACTTTCCTTCCTCCTCGAGCTTCTCCTTTTCTCTCCATCTATCTCTCTCTCAGCCCATTTTCGTTTCTCTATATTTCGTACATAATTTCTACATCTCGCTGCTCAAAAGACCCTTTTTCTCCCTCTTCAATGGCTGTCATTTCTCACGAGTCCATTGCCCTTTATCCTTCGTCTTCCGTTCTTCGCGGGTCTCTCCGGCGGGAGGTGTCGAGCTTTGCCGTGTCCAGCAGCCGGAGATCGGCGGATTTGTCTAGATTCGCCGGATTGAAGATCCAGTAGCGACCCAATCGGGTTTTGGCTTCATTGAGCTTCGGGAGTTCTCGTCGAAGTGTGGAGGTTTCATGTGGGACTCAGGAGGTTGCTGTTGATGGTGTGTTTTCTGTTTAATTTTTCTGGGTTTGTTTCAATTTTGCTGCAATTTGATTTCTGCTCATATTTCACGCCCATTATTCTTGTCTGTTCTCATCGGGTCATGATGGTAGAAAAAGTCACCTTTTGATTGATTTTGAGCTGAAAATGGTAGTAATTGAACACATTAGGAACCCTAGTCAACAATTGAGGTAGAGACTTCATATGAATCTGTTAAATTGGTAAGATCTCATTTGTGGCATGAAAACTTTAAAAAAAAATGGCTGAGTAATGCTTGTGCTAAAGAGACGGAAAGAACGGTGAGGAGGGAGAGGTAGTGTTGCTTGACTGAAAACAAAGTAGTGAAAAGGTGAAAACCGTCACGATTCAGGACCTGCAAGCTGAGAGGAACAGGTTGAATCATATATTGATCTATAGCTTGATGAAGGTTTAGGAGTTTTGGTTTCGCACTAGGGTAAGTGCACACTTGCTCAATCAGAACTACATGTGAATGAGAACCAGTACACATTGCATAAATCTAATACAAATTCAGTCTCATTGGTAGTGAGAAATCTTAATTTACATGTATGTGTCGATGTTGAGACTTTGATAGAGCGTTGGCCAACACTAAGCTTTGGTATATGTCTAGTGACGTTGGTTTCTAATGTTGTTTGGTTTAGGCCAGGTTGACATGTGATACTGTAATAACTCGTGTTAAAGCTTTAGATTAACTTCCAACTTGAACTTGTATAGGAACTGAAAAATACCTCATTTTCATTATATCTGCACACTATTCTAGGATTTTACGAGTGCCCGAGTAAAAGAAACTAAGAAGATTGCTTCAATTTATCGCTTTTTTTCTTCTGCATGGTTAATTGTAATGTCCCACTCTGTATATGAATGGTTCTGTGGAAGTAAAATATGAAGCAGATTGGCGTAGTTACTCTTACAGCTTTTAAGGCCTTTCATGGTTGATCCAATTCCGTGTTG